>WNGS01006403.1:114755-127856 GCA_020271785.1 Procambarus virginalis | reverse complement strand
CCTTACCAAGATACTGGACATGGCTCGTCGAATGGAAGATGCTGCACGTGATGCTCGTGTCATGGAGTGCAGTGCCAACAACGGTTCTGCCACTGTTACTAACAGTGATGAGGTATGTAAGGTTCAGGGAGAACACCATAATCATAGAAGATATCATGTCCAAACCTAACATTAAATTGAGCCGAGAACCACATCACAACTGGAGTCATGGAACAAGACTCAAGCAGTCACAACGACTCACATCAGAGGGTGTCAATAATAAATGTTACAATTGTGGAGGAGACTACCCACACCAAGATAATGTTTGTCCTGCACAAGGTAAGAAGTGCTATGAGTGTAGAAAACTAAATCATTTTGGTGCTATGTGTCGTTCCGCACTAAAGAAACCACAGTCAATAAATAAAAGCACTGTACGAGGATCAGGTCATAGGAGTCGAGGTGGCAAACACAATATTGCACCTCAAATCAAGAATGTTAATAATATACAAGACAACATTTCATTACAACCAGTCTCAGATGACAGTGAATGTGATTACATTTGTGGAGTACAAGCAATCACAGAATGGAATGATCTTCCAAACAACCCAGAGACTATAGTATACATTGCTGGCATTTGTCTCAAAGTTCTCATTGACACTGGATCAAACATTGACACCATTGCTGAGTGCCACTATGAAAAATTTAAAAAACAGTTCCAAAGCTTGAAAACTATAATGGCAAAGCCACTGCCTATGCTTCAAAGGTAGCCTTACCAGTGATTGGAACTTTCACTGCAGAGATTAAGTCAAAGAATGCAATGCTCATTACTACATTCCATGTTGTTAGGAATGCAAAGGAGTCTTTACTCAGTTACAAGACTTCAACCAAATTGGGGCTACTTCAGCTTTCTAATGCTGTAGCAGTGGAATCTGCAAACAATGTTGATGCTATTGTTGCTGAATTTTCTGATCGGTTTAAATCCATAGGTTGTTATACTGATAGCAAGGTACATCTGCATATCAACCCAGATGTAATTCCAGTTGCCCAACCACATCGCCGACAACCATTCCATACTCGCAAGAAAGTCGATGCCGAACTGGATAGGCTGATAGAACTAGATATCATTGAACCGGTAACAGGCCCAACACCATGGGTAAGCCCAATTGTCACTCCACCAAAGCCGAAGAATCCAGATGAGATACGCATTTGTGTAGACATGCGTGTTCCCAACAAGGCAATAATGCGTGAACGCCATCCTACACCCACTGTAGATGATATGATATACCGCTTGAATGGTGCAACTGTATTCAGCAAGTTAGATTTAAACAAGGGCTATCATCAGCTTGAACTTGATGATGAGAGTCGATTCATCACAACGTTTACGACACATCGAGGTCTGTATAGGTACAAGCGCCTGAGTTTTGGTATTAACAGTGCTGCTGAAGTATTCCAGCACATCATCAGCCAGGTATTGCAAGATATACCTAATGCTGACAACATGTCTGATGACATCATTGTTTATGGCCGTACCCAAGCTGAACACGACAAAGCTCTTCGTGCAACATTGCAACGCTTACGAGAAAAGAATTTGACGCTAAGCCGAGCAAAGTGTGAGTTCAATCAACATAAAATTGAATTCTTTGGACATGTACTTAGTGACAAAGGTCTGTCTCCAGATCCTAAGAAAGTTGCAGATATCAAGAATGCTGCACCTCCTTCAACATCCACTGAAGTACATAGTTTTCTGGGAATGGCAAACTACTGTTCTCGCTTCATTCCAGATTTTGCTACCATTACGAAGCCTCTACGTGAGCTCCTGAAGAAAAATGCATCGTGGTACTGGAGCGATGTCGAGCAAAATGCATTTGATGCTGTGAAAGATGCACTAGTAGAAAATGCGACTGCTGCATACTTTGATCCATCAATGGACACTGAGTTAACGGTGGATGCTAGTCCTGTTGGTTTAGGTGCTGTGTTAGCCCAACACAAACCTGGTCAACCAGATTCCAGAGTAGTAATTGCCTATGCCAGCCGTTCTCTCACAGATGTTGAGCAACGATACAGTCAGACAGAGAAGGAAGCTCTTGCTCTTGTATGGGGCTGTGAACACTTCAATGTGTATCTGCTTGGTGCACCCTTTACCACGATAGTCACTGACCACAAACCGTTGGAGACCATCTTCAATAATCCAAAGTCCAAACCACCAGCTCGCATTGAGAGATGGGCTCTTCGTCTGCAACCATACAACTTTACGGTGAAATACAAGCCAGGTGCAGGCAATCCCGCTGATTACATCAGTCGACATCCTGCCAACAGTTTCACCATCACCAAGCATCAGCAAGTTGCCGAGGAATATGTACACTCTGTAACCTGTGATGCAGTCCCTAAGGCTCTCACTCTTGATGAAATACGTACTGCAACCCTAGAGGACCCAACTCTGCAAGCAACAGTGGATGCATTGACTAAGAAAAAGTTTCCACGCATCCCACCCTCAGGAGTTGACCAAGATGCATTCAAAGCACTTGAACGCATCCAGACAGAATTAAGTGTTACGCAACAACGCGACACCGTGCTGCGAGGTACTCGTATCGTTATTCCAGCTGTTCTCCAGCAACGTGCTCTGAAGCTTGCACATCAAGGACACCAAGGTCTTGTAAGGACCAAACAGCTGCTACGAGAAAAGGTATGGTTTCCTGGCATTGATCGTCAAGCGAAGGACATGCATGATGCCTGTGTCCCTTGCCAAGCTGCAGTGGATACTTCAAGACCAACACCTCTACAACCTTCACCACTACCTGCTGCACCATGGATGGAAGTATCGATGGACTTCTGCGGACCGCTACCAACTGGAGAGTACTTGATGGTAGTCATTGATGATCACTCACGTTATCCAGAAGTAGAAATCATCACTTCCACATCTGCAAAGGCTGTCATCCCGAAACTCGACAAGATCTTTTCAAACTTTGGCATTCCTGAAGTTGTCAAGACGGACAATGGACCACCATTTAATGGACAAGACTTTGTCAACTTTGCTGAGCATATTGGATTCAAACACCGCCGTGTGATGCCACTACATCCACAAGCAAATGGAGAAGTCGAGAGATTCATGCAACCTCTCATGAAAGCTGTACGCTGTGCTCATGCCGAAGGACGATCCTGGAAACAAGCTATGTATGCTTTTCTCAGGAACTACCGTGCAACACCGCATGGAACACTGGGCAAGTCGCCTGGCGAACTTTTATTTGGACGTCCTATGAGAATCGCACTACCTGTCATGCCAGCCAAAGTAACGGATAAACGTCTCGCTCAGAAGGATGCACTAGCCAAGGGCAAAATGAAAATTGCTCATGATCAACGTGCAAAGGAACAATTCATAAAGGTTGGAGATACTGTTCTCGTTAAAAAGAAAAAAGAGGGAAAGCTAGATATGCCGTATGATACAAAACCATATAAAGTGATTAGTGTAAAAGGAACTATGGTAACAGCGAGTAATAGAGATCATAGTATAACACGTAATATGGCTTATTTCAAAGTGATTCCAACTAGTGTAGAAAATGATGAAGTGCAAAGTCGTGCAAAAGAAAAAGAAAAAATGAGTTATAACTCGATAAACAGTTCGAGGGATATTTTTGTATTTAAGGACTCTCGTCCAAAACGTCATGTTAAACGCCCTACACGATATGATGATTAATTGTGTTCCTATGTAATGCAAAGTATTTACTTGTTATGCTAAACTAAATTTAATATTGTTTGAATAATGCAGATCTCTCATTCAATATTTTGTAACTTTGTATTACAGTTTCTTTCATGTTTGTTTAACATTGCATATGTATTTTTAACATTGAAATCCTTTGTGGTAAAGTTGTTTAAATTCTTTGTGTGTTTAATTAATGTTAAATGTATGCAATATCTCTTGATATGTTAATAACTTACTTTGTGTCAATAACTTTGCTTTGTGCTACAAGCATGGTAGACATCCTGTATTCATTCTTTTTAAAGAAAAGGAGGGATGTCATGTTCACAGAAAATGGTACCATCCGTTTTCTATGTGCGGCGGCTGGACGCCACTGGGAGAGAAGGTAAACAAAGATACAGGACGACACCAACTTGGGAGCTCTAGTCATGTAATCGTTTATAAGTATTAAAGTCAGTAACCAGGAATGACTTTACATCAACCTTACTACCAAGACTATCTCAGCTATATACAGATACCACAGTCGCCAGTTGGGTAATTCTCTCTGCGTCCCAGCAATGCCGTTAGTTCAAATATAATATATTTACAGCAGCCTAAGACCGCACTATGTGCTGCCAGTACTAGAATTCAAATGTACAGTCGTGTTGCCAACTCAGGGTCACTCTATAGGGAATGCCAGTACCAGTGTTCAAATTTAATGTCGTGTTGCCAACACAAGGTCTCTCTCTATGTCATGTCGGTAACAGTACAGTATAATCATATGTCTATAATCATAAGTATAATCATCCACAGAGCTCAGAGAGAAAGAGGTTATACCAAAACCAGTGATGCAATAATAAAAAGTTTACTCAAAGTAAACTACAACACACGAGATACATGTATGAACTTTATGGAAATAATAATGGTGACAGCAGCGCTCCTCTGGTGGCCGCCGGCAGCTTGCATCAGCTGATGAATTAAAGGGATCACTGACCCACCCTCACTGGGGCGGCTCCATCAGCGTCGCTCTTCAGTCCTTCACAGGCTGGCCACTCGCTGTCTTCACCAATCAGTAGAATGATATATACGTGCTGTCCCACAGCCTAATCTACTCCTGTGACTTATATGCACTCTAATATATGGCTAAGCATAACAATAGGCCTATCTTGCCTAACAATCAAGGGAAATATGGGAAGGAAAAATGATGTACCTTAACATATCCTGTCATCAGACGCCTAGGCTTCAGTCGCCGTTCGTTGGGTACTACGTTCCTCACGTCGTTCCTCAGAGTTCCAGAAGCATCACCAGTCCATAGGCGTCGTGAAGATCCTGGTCATCTCCGTGCTCCTTCCCTGAGTGAAGTTCCAGGGCGTTGACTCGTCATTGCACACATCGTCCCTTCGAGCATTCCTTCACCGAGACCACACTCAAGGATCACAACACAACAGCTCTGAATGCTTTGGAGTTCCACTGACGGCGAGTCACTCACTCCTTCAGCTGTGGTAACTCGCTCTCAACTTCTCCAAGACTAATCAGCTCACGGTCCATGGCGTCCTTACACCGCTGGAATAGGCTTCGCACTTCCCTGAAGTACTGCAGTCCTTGGTAGTCACTATATACTTGTCAGGCTGTGTATATCTACTTAAGGAGGATCCTAAACCTCGGAACTCGAGAGCTCAATCGGCGCACGTCCGCACTCAACGAAGTGCCAACTATCAATGAAGTCATGTGACCTCAGCCAGCCAATCACCGACCGGCGGGCGCCGTACACAAAATGGTGGATTTGCAGGCCAGGGGACGCCATTTTGTTGTACCCAGGGCACGACTTTTCCACTTCCCTGCAAATTTACAAATGCAAATTTCTCCCCAAATAAGCAACCATTTTGGAAGCCTCATTCCTCAAAAGACTCCCTGCATCTCAGAGAACCTGCAGGTAAGCTGATATGACTCTTACAGCTGACATATGGGAGAAACTGGAGAGGGCACCGTCACACAAGCCAGAACAATGTTAAATCTGTTTTAATAATTAGGATGATATGTTACGGCCTCGATCACTGCCGTGTGGTTATACATTCTGCGCCGACTGCATTAAAAAAGCTGTCAAGAATGGTCAACTGATGTGTCCAAGGTGCGGCAACTGGCACGGTGCCACGGCTCGGTGCCCGATCAATTGTGGTTCGGTGGCCCTTATCAGGAAAGGTACCCAGGTACCAGCATTGGGAACAGTTGTAACAAAACCATACAAAACTCATCCAAGAAGCATGAGCAGAAAGTTACGGTCTCTGATGGACGTAAAGAAGAGCAGCATCATCATCCTCGTTACTAGCTGTTTAGAGGAACTATTCCAACTGGGAAAGTACTGGGACCAACTGGAAGACTTGACTCACCACATACAATTCCAGGACCAACTCTATGGTCTGGTCCTGCAGAACCAGGCAGCATTGGAGCTGTTGGACCAGGAGGATACCTGCTGAATCACAAAATCACAATGGCGTAATATATTTTGGAAAATCACTTGAGCAATCCAGGTATTCGAACTTGAGTTCTGGGTCACCCCAAACACATGCTTTTAACCCACTGGACCACGAAGTAATTTATCCTCTGATACTACAGGATTTACTGGGTGTCTTCAAGACCCCTAGTGAAGGCACCGAGATGATGTCTCCATCATCGGTATTACCTGTGCTCTACCTGTAGGTAATTGAGTTGAAGTGCACAGCTGGGTGATGGTTATAATGCAGGTTCGAATCTCCGGATTGCTCTCAACATTCCTGCTAAGATATATAGCAGCATTGTGATTTTGTATTGTAGTGTATTTGAGGGGAGCGTTGAGATACACCAGAATGCACGAGGAACATTTGTACGAACTTATAATGAAGCATCAGACACTGAGCAAAAGATGGATGGCTAAGTCACAAGAATTTTAAAAGTTTTCAATGTTGATTATAATGGAAATGAATGTTCAAGGTTGGAGTCCGGAGTCCGGACTGTGAAGAGCTGAAATAAAGGGAGGGGGAAGGGTAGAGAGAGTTGGAGTGGTGGATATGTGTGTGGCATTATGTAAAAGTACAATTAGTTGTGAAAGTACTCATTTCCATAATAAAATAGCATATTTTTTTTCAAAGCCATAAACACTCAGTGTTTCTGGTAATAATGGGGGCCGACACTGTCGTCCACAGTTGATAATGGGGGCCGACACTGTCGTCCACAGTTGATAATGGGGGCCGACACTGTCGTCCACAGTTGATAATGGGGGCCGACACTGTCGTCCACAGTTGATAATGGGGGCCGACACTGTCGTCCACAGTTGATAATGGGGCCGACACTGTCGTCCACAGTTGATAATGGGGCCGACACTGTCGTCCACAGTTGATAATGGGCCGAGACTGCCCACAGTTGATAATGGGGGCGACACAGCCCACAGTTGATAATGGGCCGAGACTGCCCACAGTTGATAATGGGGCCGACACTGCCCACATTTGATAATTGGGTCGACACTGCCCACAGTTGATAATGGAGCCGACACTGTCCACAGACGATAATGGGGCCGACACTGCCCACATTTGATAATGGGGTCGACACTGTCCACAGTTGATAATGGGGCCGACACTGCCCACATTTGATAATGGGGCCGACACTGTCCACAGTTGATAATGGGGCCGACACTGCCCACATTTGATAATGGGGTCGACACTGCCCACAGTTGATAATGGGGCCGACACTGTCCACAGGTGATAATGGGGCGACACTGTCCACAGTTGATAATGGGGCCGACACTGTCCACAGGTGATAATGTGGCCGACACTGTCCACAGGCGATAATGGGGCAGACACTGTCCACAGGTGATAATGGGGCTCTCACTGTCCACAGGTGATAATGGAGCTGGCACTGCCCACAGGTGATAATGGGGCCGGCACTGTCCACAGGTGATAATGGGGCTGGCACTGTCCACAGGTGATAATGGGGCTGGCACTGTCCACAGGTGATAATAGGGCTGGCACTGTCCACAGGTGATAATAGGGCCGACACTGTCCACAGGTGATAATGGGGCCGACACTGTCCACAGGTGATAATGGGGCCGGCACTGCCCACAGGTGATAATGGGGCCAGCACTGTCCACAGGTGATAATAGGGCCGGCACTGTCCACAGGTGATAATGGGCCGACACTGTCCACAGGTGATAATGGGGCCGACACTGTCCACAGGTGATAATGGGGCCGACACTGTCCACAGGTGATAATGGGGCCGACACTGTCCACAGGTGATAATGGGGCGACACTGTCCACAGTTGATAATGGGGCCGACACTGTCCACAGACGATAATGGGGCCGACACTGTCCACAGGTGATAATGGGGTCGACACTGTCCACAGTTGATAATGGGGCCGACACTGTCCACAGTTGATAATGGGGCCGACACTGTCCACAGTTGATAATGGGGCCGACACTGTCCACAGGTGATAATGGGGCGACACTGCCCACAGGTGATAATGGGGCCGACACTGTCCACAGGTGATAATGGGGCTGACACTGTCCACAGTTGATAATGGGGCCGACACTGTCCACAGGTGATAATGGGGCCGACACTGTCCACAGGTGATAATGGGGCAGACACTGTCCACAGGTGATAATGGGGCTCTCACTGTCCACAGGTGATAATGGGGCTGGCACTGCCCACAGGTGATAATGGGGCCGGCACTGTCCACAGGTGATAATGGGGCTGGCACTGTCCACAGGTGATAATGGGGCTGGCACTGTCCACAGATGATAATGGGCTGGCACTGTCCACAGGTGATAATGGGCCGACACTGTCCACAGGTGATAATGGGGCCGACACTGTCCACAGGTGATAATGGGGCCGGCACTGTCCACAGGTGATAATGGGGCCGGCACTGTCCACAGGTGATAATAGGGCCGGCACTGTCCACAGGTGATAATGGGCCGACACTGTCCACAGGTGATAATGGGGCCGACACTGTCCACAGGTGATAATGGGGCCGACACTGTCCACAGGTGATAATGGGCAGACACTGTCCACAGGTGATAATGGGGCAGACACTGTCCACAGGTGATAATGGGGCTGACACTGTCCACAGTTGATAATGGGACCGACACTGTCCACAGGTGATAATGGGGCCGGCACTGTCCACAGGTGATAATGGGGCAGACACTGTCCACAGTTGATAATGGGGCCGACACTGTCCACAGGTGATAATGGGGCCGACACTGTCCACAGGTGATAATGGGGCAGACACTGTCCACAGGTGATAATGGGGCTGGCACTGTCCACAGGTGATAATGGGGCAGACACTGTCCACAGGTGATAATGGGGCTGGCACTGTCCACAGGTGATAATGGGGCAGACACTGTCCACAGGTGATAATGGGGCCGACACTGTCCACAGGTGATAATGGGGCTGGCACTGCCCACAGGTGATAATGGGGCAGACACTGTCCACAGGTGATAATGGGGCCAACACTGTCCACAGGTGATAATGGGGCAGACACTGTCCACAGGTGATAATGGGGCTGACACTGTCCACAGGTGATAATGGGGCTAATACTGTCCACAGGTGATAATGGGGATGGCACTGTCCACAGGTGATAATGGGGCTGGCACTGTCCACAGGTGATAATGGGGCCGGCACTGTCCACAGGTGATAATGAGGCTGACACTGTCCACAGGTGATAATGGGGATGGCACTGTCCACAGGTGATAATGGGGCTGGCACTGTCCACAGGTGATAATGGGGCCGGCACTGTCCACAGGTGATAATGGGGCTGACACTGTCCACAGGTGATAATGGGACCGGCACTGTCCACAGGTGATAATGGGGCCGGCACTGTCCACAGGTGATAATGGGGCTGGCACTGTCCACAGGTGATAATGGGGCTGGCACTGTCCACAGGTGATAATGGGGCTCTCACTGTCCACAGGTGATAATGGAGCTGGCACTGTCCACAGGTGATAATGGGGACGGCACTGTCCACAGGTGATAATGGGGCTGGCACTGTCCACAGGTGATAATGAGGCTGGCACTGTCCACAGGTGATAATGGGGCTGGCACTGTCCACAGGTGATAATAGGGCCGACACTGTCCACAGGTGATAATGGGGCCGACACTGTCCACAGGTGATAATGGGGCCGGCACTGTCCACAGGTGATAATGGGGCCGGCACTGTCCACAGGTGATAATAGGGCCGGCACTGTCCACAGGTGATAATGGGGCCGACACTGTCCACAGGTGATAATGGGGCTGACACTGTCCACAGGTGATAATGGGGCTGACACTGTCCACAGGTGATAATGGGGCTGACACTGTCCACAGGTGATAATGGGGCTGACACTGTCCACAGGTGATAATGGGGCCGACACTGTCCACAGGTGATAATGGGGCCGACACTGTCCACAGGTGATAATGGGGCCGACACTGTCCACAGGTGATAATGGGGCCGACACTGTCCACAGGTGATAATGGGGCCGACACTGTCCACAGGTGATAATGGGGCCGGCACTGTCCACAGGTGATAATGGGGCCGACACTGTCCACAGGTGATAATGGGGCCGACACTGTCCACAGGTGATAATGGGGCCGACACTGTCCACAGGTGATAATGGGGCCGACACTGTCCACAGGTGATAATGGGGCCGACACTGTCCACAGGTGATAATGGGGCCGACACTGTCCACAGGTGATAATGGGGCTGACACTGTCCACAGGTGATAATGGGGCCGGCACTGTCCACAGGTGATAATGGGGCCGGCACTGTCCACAGGTGATAATGGGGCCGACACTGTCCACAGATGATAGTCTCATACTGACCACAGGTTGAGGATCTTCGCCATACAGTAAACCTGTCAAGAGGCTGGTGGAGGCTGGCCGGGTGATGGCTGTCAAGCAAGACCAATATGGCTGTTGGAAATTTCCAACACTTAATTACTAACACCTAGTACTTTAAGAAGCAATTCTTGTACTAGGCATTATAATTTACTCACACTATTAACCAATAGTTTAGTAATATCGAGTTCATTTAATTAAGGCGTAGAAACGTCTCATTTTCTCTATAAATTATGACCGGGGTGTTGCGTCAGCCATACGGCTAGAGGGATAATATCTACATACCTGAATCGAATTAAATTCACTTTATTTCAACATTTTTAATTAATAATTATTTGGCTGACAATAGATTTATTGTTGATTAACAAATATATCCTTGTTTACTGGAAATATTTTATACAGTTATGAACAGCTGTTCCAGTGAATACATGAAGAACTGATTTTCACTCATAATATTCTCGCTCATTTAAACCCAGTTTCATTTAAATGATTTGCGTAGCGAGAACCTATTTGATGTCATGTAAGACAAATTATTATCGCATAATTTAAGATCAAACTTGTCTCCATCATCTCGGAAAGTTGGATAAAATATAGCGATTATATACTCAGTTCCAACATTACGATGTATTGCGCATGCGTGAGCCAGCCGAGAGAGACTTGGCAAAGAGAGATGCCAAATTAGGAGTAGTGTCCTGAGCCTGTCTGCTTATTGTCTCGTATTAAGATCATCCGTGCTCTGACGGACCTCAAGTAGACGTGACAGCATCTTATTCCAGACACCACGTCCGGCAAGGCTAAGTTCCCCCCCCATCCTTTATATAATTGTGGCCTCGATTTATATATTATATAAGGGTGTCTTGTCGTTAGGACGTACGATCATCAAAACAACCTCCAGAGTTTCGTAATTTATTCCATCCGCACTAAATTTATGAATGTGTGTGGGACTATACGCTCGAAGATAGAAATTACATGTTGGTCGCCTTTCAGCTTTGATATACGGGGCAAGAGAGGCGATATTCCGCCAACACGATCACGTTGCTCATATATTATCATATATTTATCATATATCATATATCTTTAGTCAGCCAGGCTAGGTGCCAGCCAGGCTAGGGCCAGCCAGGCTAGGTGCCAGCCAGGCTAGGGCCAGCCAGGCTAGGTGCCAGCCAGGCTAGGTGCCAGCCAGGCTAGGGGCCAGCCAGGCTAGGGGCCAGCCAGGCTAGGTGTCAGCCAGGCTAGGTGTAAGCCAGGCTAGGTGTCAGCCAGGCTAGGGGCCAGCCAGGCTAGGTGTCAGCCAGGCTAGGTGCCAGCCAGGCTAGGTGTAAGCCAGGCTAGGTGTCAGCCAGGCTAGGGGCCAGCCAGGCTAGGTGTCAGCCAGGCTAGGTACCAGCCAGGCTAGGTGTAAGCCAGGCTAGGTGTCAGCCAGGCTAGGGGCCAGCCAGGCTAGGGGCCAGCCAGACTAGGTGTCAGCCAGGCTAGGTGTCAGCCAGGCTAGGTGCCAGCCAGGCTAGGTGTCAGCCAGGATAGGTGTCAGCCAGACTAGGTGTCAGCCAGGCTAGGTGCCAGCCAGGCTAGGTGCCAGCCAGGCTAGGTGTCAGCTAGGCTAGGTGCCAGCCAGGATAGGTGCCAGCCAGGCTAGGTGTCAGCCAGGCTAGGTGCCAGCCAGACTAGGTGCCAGCCAGGCTAGGTGTCAGCCAGGCTAGGTGCCAGCCAGGCTAGGTGTCAGCCACACAAGGTGTCAGCCAGGCTAAGTGCAAGCCAGGTTAGGTGTCAGCCAGGCTAGGTGCCAGCCAGGCTAGGTGTCAGCCAGGCTAGGTGTCAGCCAGACTAGGTGTCAGCCAGGCTAGGTGCCAGCCAGGATAGGTGCCAGCCAGGCTAGGTGCCAGCCAGGCTAGGTGTCAGCCAGACTAGGTGTCAGCCAGGCTAGGTGCCAGCCAGGCTAGGTGCCAGCCAGGCTAGGTGCCAGCCAGGCTAGGTGCCAGCCAGGCTAGGTGTCAGCCAGGCTAGGTGTCAGCCAGACTAGGTGTCAGCCAGGCTAGGTGCCAGCCAGGCTAGGTGCCAGCCAGGCTAGGTGCCAGCCAGGCTAGGTGTCAGCCAGGCTAGGTGTCAGCCAGGCTAGGTGTCAGCCAGGCTAGGTGTCAGCCAGGCTAGGTGTCAGCCAGGCTAGGTGTCAGCCAGACTAGGTGCCAGCTAGGCTAGGTGCCAGCCAGGCTAGGTGTCAGCCAGGCTAGGTGCCAGCAAGACTAGTGCCAGCCAGGCTAGGTGTCAGCCAGACTAGGTGTCAGCCAGGCTAGGTGCCAGCCAGGCTAGGTGTCAGCCAGGCTAGGTGTCAGCCAGGCTAGGTGCCAGCCAGGCTAGGTGTCAGCCAGGCTAGGTGCCAGCCAGGCTAGGTGTCAGCCAGGCTAGGTGCCAGCCAGGCTAGGTGTCAGCCAGGCTAGGTGTCAGCCAGGCTAGGTGCCAGCCAGGCTAGGTGTCAGCCAGGCTAGGTGTCAGCCAGGCTAGGTGCCAGCCAGGCTAGGTGTCAGCCAGGCTAGGTGTCAGCTAGGCTAGGTGTAAGCCAGGCTAGGTGTCAGCCAGGCTAGGTGTCAGCCAGGCTAGGTGCCAGCCAGGCTAGG
>WNGS01006403.1:101943-114593 GCA_020271785.1 Procambarus virginalis | reverse complement strand
CCCTGTACCATCATTACCTCCCCAGTCTCTGTAGACTGTATATATTGTAAACACACTCTAGTAGTAAAGATTGGGATGCCCCTATATCCTTAAAAATTTTAACATGCCACAAACCATTTACACAATGTAATTTTCCAATTGATATAAACTCTCCAAAATGATTTATAGCAAATGCTTTTTTCCCCATTATTTTTGCCACACATTTGGTTTTCCTTCCCTCACACACTGAGTGCCATAAGCCTCTTTTCTGGGTGGAGAAACCAACATCTCTTAACAGCTTGGTCTTTCTATGTCAGTAGGAACACTGTTTCAACTCTGGGTGAGGCTTATTACTGGTGTGATCCTCTTTGGGTTTCACATTACTCCCTCTATGAATGTAAATGTCCTCCACACAGCAATCTCTTCGATAAATCACAGGTGCACTCACACACCAAAGATATAATTTGTGAGAGCTCTCTACAGCATCTCTCTTCACAACTGTGCCTTACTATGACACAGACATTGGTGAGCCCTGCTCAAGACATAGAAGATACTCTGGCTAAATAGCTGACTAAAGGGGAATGGGGAGGGAAAACTGAATTACCTACTTCCACCATCAAGATGTGGACTCGTCCTCTGTTGAGAGATGAATTGAAGCTCCTGGTCCCGGCTCTCGACTCGTTGTAGGGAACGCCCCCACACACACACTGATGCTCTCTCTAGGAACCCAATCAACGCCCCCAAAAACGCGTCTTCTCCGTGCTGCTCCTCACTGCAGGCCCGTGCTCCTCCACAACGTCTTGAAGGGTTGGAGTCAGTCTCCTGGCCGTCGACTTCTCCTCACAACTACGTCTGCAGTCCTTTCTCTCGGCTGCAGTCGTTCTGATTCCCAGCTAGTTTCATTCTTCTCCTTCCTCTCGGTGGATTGGCCCAGCCGCTACGTCGTCACCTAACTGGTGAGACTGCACAGTCATCCCGGACGTCACTGCACAGACTTCACTTCTTGCAAGAACCTGTCACTGGAGCACTTGCTGCTCGATTCTCGTCAATTCCTTCTTCTGTCCAACACATGGAATATAGGAAGACCTCACAGGGTGCTTGCAGACTACAGGCGACGCGTAAATCCACCGGACTGGGGTGAAACTGTCAGACTGACAGGACCCCCGATCACACGTCTGACCTCCTCGACGTGTCGTGTCAAACTCCTTGGCGCCACTGGGCGCGCCGTCCGGACCCCTTGCACTCGTGACATCATACTTGCCAGGGGCGTTTCTCATTGGCTCCCTGTACTACGTCATCGTTCCTGACCAATCTGGTGCCACTGACGTCATAACGTTTTGGTGGCAAAACGTAAGATGGCCGGCGCCATCTTGGTGTCCTAAAGGGCCTAAACCATTGGCCAAAACACTCTTCTTTTGCGAATTTCTCGCCAAGGCGAGAACACTTCATGTTCCCACATGTGTCAAATTGTTCCCCGGAACATAGAGAACGTTCGGGTAAAGTGGATATGACTCTTACAGCTGGCGTGGTAGAAATATAAGGGGGGGAACACCGTCACACATAGGCTAAAGTTGAACGTTTTCTATGGCTAACCAACACTGGTACTTGTTTGCCTTAAGATCCAAATGTTAGTCATGATGTGTTGCTTAACAACAATCTTAACAAGATTGTTAAAAAGAGTGAATCAACATATCATATTTACTATATATCATTATTATATAAAAATTATACCTTTGAATGGTGAAAGCTGTTACTGTACCATCCAACGGTTAGCTCATAATGATGAGTTAACTTGAGTTATTTCATTAGTGACACTAATTATCACTCAAGTAAACCTGTGTATAGTTATGTAAAAATTACCAATTTAGTTGTCAACCTCCACAAGAGGTAAGATTATAGGCTAATGACAAATTTAACCACTTGGCTACTCTTATTACCTGCTCAGTATTTATGAGCAAATACCCCAGTTATTTCCATATCGAAATTATGGGAGCAACAAAACCAAATCCAGTAGCCAGTACAACAGACGGAATGTTTACCACCAATATGTTAACTACAGATCTATGTGAGCTACAAAGGACATGTGACTAAGGGGGCACGAGCTTGGATTATTAAAAGTTGTTCTAGTGCAATCAAAATTTATTGGTGTTTTACATGTAAAACGGGCTGCAACTGGTCCAAGTTTCAGCATCGCAGCCTAAATAGAGAGGGAGAAAAAAATAAAAATCATATTTTACAAAATTTTTCAACATTTTCAACGTTGAATAACAAACACAACTGTCAACCGAAATCCTTTCTATGATACTCAGCTATCACATTACTATATAATAAAGGTTTGGGAGTTATATTTTTATCCCAAATGTATTTAGTGCAATAATACAAATTTTCAAAGTTCACCCAAAAAATTATGCAACAAAACGTTTATAAATATTTATAAATCAATAAATGAACTTATGAGAAAAACATAACTAGGGTTTTTAGAGGCATAAACTCTACATATAATGTTCAAGTTTCATGTAAATTGAATAATAAATGAAGAAGTTATTCAACCATGTAGTTGCTAATTACTTACCTGTAGAAAATAAATGTCCAAGTTCAGCCACCTGTGGTTGAGGTTGATGACCAATTTCATTCAAAATTAGCACTCTTGTAGATAGGCATGCCTTCAGTAAGGTGTGCAAGTTCCATGAAGATTGCCTGATAACAAAAGGAAAAAAAATATTAAAAAACAAAAAAAAAGTGTCCATCAGTTTTATATTTACAATTATTTATGATGTAATATCAAAATATAACACTAAAACATACTAACCTAATATAATTGGTCTGAAATATGGGTCCTCAAGGTGGCACTGCTTTGGCACTAGTAGGCACCTGCCACATAGCCAGGGTCAGCTTCCTCACGGGCCTTTCTTGGCTTGGTGGTGCGTGTTGTTGGTTTCTGCATCATCTTGTCCTTCATGTTGAAGTACCAGTACCATCAAGAGCGAGAACGTCTGGAGGAACGTCTGTGGCTGGGTGGCAGTATGAGGTGGTGAGGCGGGCAGTGACGCCACCTCTATTTTCACTCAACAGAATGCGGTTTTGTGTCAATCTGGCTCTCTGCTCCTTCTTTACTTGGCTAGCGTATATACCTTTTGCTTTTCGAGCTTTCGTCTTCTTCTACAACAAACCCATTGTGCAGTAGATACTACAAAAAAGCGATTCACAGGAAGATTTGTGTGAGCGCCACAATGATAGAACCACCCGCAGAGGGACAGTGTGCGAGTTAGCTAGCCACCTCAACCTCCCTACTCCCACACGAGACTTGCCAATTAGTGAGTTTATAATCTGTATAAATAAGTTATTTTCCACTATTACGAAATATTAGCCGTTTACAACGTATAACGCATCACCCTACGACGCACCCGAGCCGCGAGGACCGGATTTGGGACAATTACGGCTGGAAAATTTACTCTAATTACGTTATTTTTCATCATAACATAAAACGGTTTGCACCACGGTGTTGCCACAACGTTGTAGTATTTTTATATTTTTTTCAGAAATATTCGATTTTGGTCGAATTTTTCAAGCTCCTACCCCCTAAGCACCTGAATAAATGTGATCTGGTATCACAGTCGTCAAATGTGACTCATGAATTAATAGAAAGCCACATAAAGGTGACCAAACAAGAACTACAAAAAGGCTGCAAAGGCAGTGAATAATCATATTCAAACCCTCGTCAAACAAAAGTTCATCCAGACAGACTAGACACCTTCCTCGCCAAAACGGTATAATAGGAGGAGGCAGTCCAAGATCATCTTGATAAATTTACACCGTTCTTAGAGCAATTAAATATAAAATGTCTCAAAATGGTCTAACAGCAATGGAACCAATACTTTTGACCCCATCCCTGAAGTTCGTTAACCTGCCATTGATTTGCCAGAATTTTATGGCAGAGACAAGGAAAACTTTGAATAATACTGGAACACATTCCATTCATTAGCGAACTCTAAAGGTTCCATTAATAAAACCAAGAAATTCCTCTATATGCAAAGTAACCTAAAAGGAGTAGTGAAGGTAGTTATTGACCTTCTGGTTCCTAGCGATGTCGATTACGATACTGACACACAGTTGTAACAAGTCAATCATTGTAACAAGGACATTGGTATAGCTAATCTCTACTATAAAGTGAGAGCTATGCCTACCCCAGATAAAACACCTGAAACTATACTTTAGAATCCTATTTAAAGCTCTTGCTGCTAAGGCTAATGTGCCTCGAGCAGAATTGGTGTTGAAATTAGGGAATTCGGAGCAAATTCCCCAAAGAGATCCTAAAATCTCTCTGCTCTCACTATCAAACAAATTCTCATCCTGGATGAAATCTTTGAAGGGTTGAGGATGATTTGTGAATTTAATGTGAGCATACAAGAAAATAGTATTTTCACAGTTCTTCAACTGACAAGTCTAAAATGACGAAGTCAGTGGAGACCACAGGTACTAACAATAAATCTAACCAACTACTTCCACACCTAGGTGGAAATCTGACAGATGCAGTGGGTCCCTCAAAGTTTATAATTACTGTGTCACCCAAGGTGCTGTAGGCTGGAGGATATGTTTGTTCTGCCAAAAAGACCATTCTGTGTACCACTCCGCCAATTATCCCGATTGTGTCACCCGTGCTAAGCGACTAAAGGAGTTGCAAAAAAAAAAAAAAATGCACGAGGTGTCTCAGGTTACATGACACCAGCACATGTGAGACCCAACTACACACCTGCAACAGGTGTAACAAGGGTCAACACTATGCAGCACTGTGCAGGGATATAAAATGTCTCCAAAATCCAAGGTGGAAAAAGATGACACTCCCGTCACCATACAGTACTGCAAAGTGTGACAGAAAATCAGTGTCCAATTGACAAAGTTCAACAATGATGCGACTTTGTTATGGTAAGTTGGGCGGTAGGCAAACAAAGGGGCCGAGGTCTATACCCGCAATCGTAGATTCGGAAGCACAAATACTGTAGGTGAGATATTGAGAGAGGAGCGAATAATAGTGTAACCACGACAGGGCGAGGTAATAAGTATTGTTTTGGGTAAGAGGCGAGAGAATTGCTATTATTTTAGAGATTTTATACTTTATTTAATGGCAACGTAAGTTCATCTTGTTGTCAATGTGAACTCAAAGGAATTATCCTTCTAATCTGTACATTTGAAATTGTTAATTATTAGGTTAATTTGATTTGAGGGCTTGTTATCAAACATCATGTAAAATGTTTTGTAAATTCAATGCATAGATTTGATGGCAAACATTAAGAACTTATTTTTAGTATTCAGTGTCATTTAGAATAGATGATTTAGAATATTGTCATTTACATTAGTATTAAACAAATTTAAAATTGCATCTAACCTAAGCAATTTTTTTTTACCACAGGATAACAAGTGTCACGCGCCGCTCACCTTGGCCTTGTGTTACATGAAGTTACAGTTAAACAGCGGGGGATCGTGCTACTGATCTATAATCTCACGCCGTGGGTCTCCGCCTCCTCCACTAGGATATCACATATTAACCCCAGGGAGCTCTCCTAGTCATGCCTCAAGACCGGCCACCATTTGACCTTGGACCCAAGGGGGAGAGGAGAAGGCCCAGCCCACAATGCTAACCTCAATCCTGCAGTATGTGACTCCCCCACCGGGCCTGCCCACCTATGCGTGCAGAGAATTTGCCGGACTTCCAGCCGTATCCTCACTTCCACCTCTTACCTTCTGGTCGCCAGTTGGGTAATTCTCTCTGCGTCCCAGCAATGCCGTTAGTTCAAATATAATATATTTACAGCAGCCTAAGACCGTACTATGTGCTTCCAGTACTAGAATTCAAATGTACAGTCGTGTTGCCAACTCAGGGTCACTATAGGGAATGCCAGTACCAGTGTTCAAATTTAATGTCGTGTTGCCAACACAAGGTCTCTCCCTATGTCATGTCGGTAACAGTACAGTATAATCGTATGTCATTTATCCACAGAGCTCAGAGAGAAAGGTTACACGAAAAGCAGTGATACAATAATAAAAAGTTTACTTAAAGTAAACTACAACACACGAGATACATGTATGAACTTTATGGAAATAATAATGGTGACAGCAGCGCTCCTCTGGTGGCCGCCGGCAGCTCGCCTCAGCTGATGAATTAAAGGGATTACTGACCCACCCTCACTGGGGCGGCTCCATCAGCGTCGCTCTTCAGTCCTTCACAGGCTGGCCACTCGCTGTCTTCACCAATCAGTAGAATGATATATACGTGCTGTCCCACAGCCTAATCTACTCCTGTGACTTATATGCACTCTAATAAATGGCTAAGCATAACAATAGGCCTATCTTGCCTAACAATCAAGGGAAATATGGGAAGGAAAAATGATGTACCTTAACATATCCTGTCATCAGACGCCTAGGCTCCAGTCGCCGTTCGTTGGGTACTACGTTCCTCACGTCGTTCCTCAGAGTTCCAGAAGCATCACCAGTCCATAGGCGTCGTGAAGATCCTTGTCATCTCCGTGCTCCTTCCCTGAGTGAAGTTCCAGGGCGTTGACTCGTCATTGCACACATCGTCCCCTCGAGCATTCCTTCACCGAGACCACACTCAAGGATCACAACACAACAGCTCTGAATGCTTTGGAGTTCCACTGACGGCGAGTCACTCACTCCTCCAGCTGTAGTAACTCCCTCTCAACTTCTCCAAAACTAATCAGTTCACGGTCCACGGCGCCCTTACACAGCTGGAATAGGCTTCGCACTTCCCTGAAGTACTGCAGTCCTTGGTAGTCACTATATACTTGTCAGGCTGTGTATATCTACTTAAGGAGGCTCCTAAACCTCGGAACTCGAGAGCTCAATCGGCGCACGTCCGCACACAATGAAGTGCCAACTATCAATGAAGTCATGTGACCTCAGCCAGCCAATCACTAACCGGCGGGAACCATACACAAAATGGTGGATTTTCAGGCCAGGGGACGCCATTTTGTTGTACCAAGGGCGCGACTTTTCCACTTTCCTGCAAATTTACAAATGCAAATTTCTCCCCAAATAAGCAACCATTTTGGAAGCCTCATTCCTCAAAAGATTCCCTGCATCTCAGAGAACCTGCAGGTAAGCTGATATGACTCTTACAGCTGGCATATGGGAGAAACTGGAGAGGGCACCGTCACACAAGCCAGAACAATGTTAAATCTGTTTTAATAATTACGATAATATGTTACGGCCTCGCACACTGCCGTGTGGTTATACATTCTGCGCCGCATTAAAAAAGCTGTGAAGAATGGTGAACTGATGTGTCCAAGGTGCGGCAACTGGCACGGTGCCACGGCTCAGTGCCCGATTAATTGTGGTTTGGTGGCCCTTATCAGGAAAAGTACCCAGGTATCAGCAGTGGGAACAGTTGTAACAATAGCATACAAAACTCATCCAAGAAGCATGAGCAGAAAGTTACGGTCTCTGATGGACGTAAAGAAGAGCAGCATCATCATCCTCGTTACTAGCTGTTTAGAGGAACTATTCCAACTGGGAAAGTACTGGGACCAACTGGAAGACTTGACTCACAACATACAATTCCAGGACCAACTCTATGGTCTGGTCCTGCAGAACCAGGCAGCATTGAAGCTGTTGGAACAGGAGGATACCTGCTGAATCACATAATCACAATGGCATAATATATTTTGGAAAATCACTTGAGCAATCCAGGTATTCGAACTTTAGTTCTGGGTCACCCCAAACACATGCTTTTAACCAACTGGACCACGAAGTAATTTAGCCTCTGATACTACAGGATTTACTGGGTGTCTTCAAGACCCCTAATGAAGGCACCGAGATGATGTCTCCATCATCGGTATTACTTGTGCTCTACCTGTAGGTAATTGAGTTGAAGTGCACAGCTGGGTGATGGTTATAATGCAGGTTGGAATCTCCGGATTGCTCTCAACATTCCTGCTAAGATATACAGCAGCATTGTGATTTTGTATTTTAGTGTATTTGAGGGGAGCGTTGAGATACACCAGAATGCACGAGGAACATTTGTACGAACTTATAATGAAGCATCAGACACCGAGCAAAAGATGGATGGCCAAGTCCCAAGAATTTTAAAAGTTTTCAATGTTGATTATAATAGAAATGAATGTTCAAGGTTGGAGTCCGGACTGTGAAGAGCTGAAATAAAGGGAGGGGGAAGGGTAAAGAGAGTTGGAGTGGTGGATATGTGTGTGTGGCATTATGTAAAAGTACAATTAGTTGTGAAAGTACTCATTTCCATAATAAAATGGCATATTTTTTTTCAAAGCCATAAACACTCAGTGTTTCTGGTAATAATGGGGGCCGACACTGTCGTCCACAGTTGATAATGGGGGCCGACACTGTCGTCCACAGTTGATAATGGGGGCCGACACTGTCGTCCACAGTTGATAATGGGGGCCGACACTGTCGGCCACAGTTGATAATGGGGGCCGACATTGTCGGCCACAGTTGATAATGGGGGCCGACATTGTCGGCCACAGTTGATAATGGGGCCGACATTGTCGGCCACAGTTGATAATGGGGGCCGACATTGTCGGCCACAGTTGATAATGGGGGCCGACATTGTCGGCCACAGTTGATAATGGGGGCCGACATTGTCGGCCACAGTTGATAATGCTGGCCGACATTGTCGTCCACAGTTGATAATGGGTGCCGACACCGCCCTCAGTTGATAATGGGCCGACACAGCCCACAGTTGATAATGGGCCGACACAGCCCACAGTTGATAATGGGCCGACACAGCCCACAGTTGATAATGGGCCGACACAGCCCACAGTTGATAATGGGCCGACACAGCCCACAGTTGATAATGGGCCGACACAGCCCACAGTTGATAATGGGCCGACACAGCCCACAGTTGATAATGGGCCGACACAGCCCACAGTTGATAATGGGCCGACACAGCCCACAGTTGATAATGGGCCGACACAGCCCACAGTTGATAATGGGCCGACACAGCCCACAGTTGATAATGGGCCGACACAGCCCACAGTTGATAATGGGCCGACACAGCCCACAGTTGATAATGGGCCGACACAGCCCACAGTTGATAATGGGCCGACACAGCCCACAGTTGATAATGGGCCGACACAGCCCACAGTTGATAATGGGCCGACACAGCCCACAGTTGATAATGGGCCGACACAGCCCACAGTTGATAATGGGCCGACACAGCCCACAGTTGATAATGGGCCGACACAGCCCACAGTTGATAATGGGCCGACACAGCCCACAGTTGATAATGGGCCGACACAGCCCACAGTTGATAATGGGCCGACACAGCCCACAGTTGATAATGGAACCGACACCTGTTACGGCCCTACTGGGACGCAACCGGGTTCTTTCTCCGATGGTAGTAGAGTTTTGGGAATCCGGCCCCAAGTTAGTAGAGGCTTTAAAGGGGTGTGTTCCGTAATGCAATTTAAAAGCACGGAGAGGGTACACAAATACACTTGTAAACTTAAATAAATATATATTCCCACCACCACACGTATAAAGACACACACGGGAAGTATTACTACACAAGTCTATGTACAACGTTGTCCGAAGACACTGGGCACTCGGCGGTGCTCACTCTAAGTAGCTCTGGTTCCTTCATCCGTGGCCCACAATGGATCCCACGATGATCGCGACGAATCTACCCTGGACACAGGCCAGCCAAATCACCGTCCCACTGGGTGCTTCGTCGTGATGGCCTTCAACCACAATCCAGCCCGTAGCTGGCAGGTACCGATCAGCCTCGCTGTTAAGGCCACTTCACGACCAATACTAGGGGCCTAGCCCTAGGCAGGAGCCTCGTGTGACACGCTGGTCACTCTCCTCAATAAGCACCACAGTGGGTAGTCTCTTCCACCAGCCAGCCCCGGATAAGGCGATTCCCGACACTGCCACTCCTCAGGCAGGCTATAACTCTCTCAATAGAGTTCGTCCGGGGGTGGCTCACAGCTTCTTCAAAGCGGACTGGTGAAGAGACCTTGGCTGCCTTGGGTAGACTGACTCCATGCACTTCACCACTGTCCTAAGTCGCCTCTGCAAATAGACACGTCATCAGTACTGGAGACACTATCTGGGACCACTAGGAAACGTCACTTACGAGCTTAGACACGAACGTCCACCTCTTTACTCCCTAGATGGCGTTCACTGTCTAAGCGTCACCTCACCAGAGGTCAGCAGCGGCTACGTCACGAGCCGAGTAGGACAGGCATTCAGCACTAATTGCTGGTATTTCCCGTCCTCACTAGATGGTGTTGTCCAGGGTACGGGGTTTTCGGGAGCATACTCACAGATGGCGTTGGCGTCACTGCTCCTTGCTCGGGCGAGGGATTTGGGTCCGTAACAACACCGCCCACAGACTATAATGGGGCCGACACTGCCCACAGTTGATAATGGGCCGACACTGTCCACAGTTGATAATGGGGCCGACACTGCCCACATTTGATAACGGGGTCGACAATGCCCACAGTTGATAATGGGGCCGACACTGTCCACAGGTGATAATGGGGCAGACACTGTCCACAGGTGATAATGGGGCAGACACTGTCCACAGGTGATAATTGGGCCGACACTGTCCATAGGTGATAATGGGGCCGACACTGTCCACAGTTGATAATGGGGCCGGCACTGTCCACAGTTGATAATGGGGCCGACACTGTCCACAGCTGATAATGGGGCAGACACTGCCCACAGGTGATAATGGGGCCGACACTGTCCACAGTTGATAATGGGACAGACACTGTCCACATATGATAATGGGGCAGACACTGTCCACAGTTGATAATGGGGCTGACACTGTCCACAGTTGATAATGGGGCCGACACTGTCCACAGGTGATAATGGGGCCGGCACTGTCCACAGGTGATAATGGGGCTGGCACTGTCCACAGGTGATAATGGGGCCGGCACTGTCCACAGGTGATAATGGGGCCGGCACTGTCCACAGGTGATAATGGGGCAGACACTGTCCACAGGTGATAATGGGGCCGACACTGTCCACAGATGTTAATGGAGCTCTCACTGTCCACAGGTGATAATGGGGCCGACACTGTCCACAGATGTTAATGGAGCTCTCACTGTCCACAGGTGATAATGGGGCCGACACTGTCCACAGGTTATAATGAGGCCGACACTGTCCACAGGTGATAATGGGGCCGACACTGTCCACAGGTGATAATGGGGCCGGCACTGTCCACAGGTGATAATGAGGCCGACACTGTCCACAGGTGATAATGGGGCCGGCACTGTCCACAGGTGATAATGGGGCCAGCACTGTCCACAGGTGATAATGGAGCCGACACTGTCCACAGGTGATAGTGGGGCCGACACTGTCCACAGGTGATAATGGGGCTGACGCTGTCCACAAGTGATAATGGGGCCGGCACTGTCCACAGGTGATAATGGGGCCGACACTGTCCGCAGATGATAATGGGGCCGACACTGTCCACAGGTGATAATGGGGCCGACACTGTCCACAGGTGATAATGGGGCCGACACTGTCCACAGGTGATAATGGGGCCGACACTGTCCACAGGTGATAATGGGGCCGACACTGTCCACAGGTGATAATGGGGCCGGCACTGTCCACAGGTGATAATGGGGCCGACACTGTCCACAGGTGATAATGGGGCCGACACTGTCCACAGATGATAGTCTCATACTGACCACAGGTTGAGGATCTTCGCCATACAGTAAACCTGTCAAGAGGCTGGCCGGGTGATGGCTGTCAAGCAAGACCAATATGGCTGTTGGAAATTTCCAACACTTAATTACTAACACCTAGTACTTTAAGAAGCAATTCTTGTACTAGGCATTATAATTTACTCACACTATTAACCAATAGTTTAGTAATATCGAGTTCATTTAATTAAGGCGTAGAAACGTCTCATTTTCTCTATAAATTATGACCGGGTGTTGCGTCAGCCACGCGGCTAGAGGGATAATATCTACATACCTGAATCGATTAAATTCATTTATTTCAACATTTTTAATAATATTATTTGGCTGACAATAGATTTATTGTTGATTAACAAATATATCCTTGTTTACTGGAATATTTTATACAGTTATGAACAGCTGTTCCAGTGAATACATGAAGAACTGATTTTCACTCATATATTCTCGCTCATTTAAACCCAGTTTCATTTAAATGATTTGCGTAGCGAGAACCTATTTGATGTCATGTAAGACAAATTATTATCGCATAATTTAAGATCAAACTTGTCTCTCCATCTCGGAAAGTTGGATAAAATATAGCGATTATATACTCAGTTCCAACATTACGATGTATTGCGCATGCGTGAGCCAGCCGAGAGAGACTTGGCAAAGAGAGATGCCAAATTAGGAAGTAGTGTCCTGGAGCCTGTCTGCTTATTGTCTCGTATTAAGATCATCCGTGCTCTGACGGACCTCAAGTAGACGTGACAGCATCTTATTCCCAGACACTACGGTCCGGCAAGGCATAAGGGTCCAAGTACCCCCCCCTTTATATAATTGTGGCCCTCGATTTATATTTATATAAGGGTGTCTTGTCGTTAGGACGTACGATCATCAAAACAACCCCAGAGTTTCGTAATTTATTCCATCCGCACGAAATTTCTGAATGTGTGTGGGAATATACGCTCGAAGATAGTAATTACATGTTGGTCG
>WNGS01006403.1:71825-100943 GCA_020271785.1 Procambarus virginalis | reverse complement strand
GAATAGTGAATGTAATGAAATGCCACTAGCATAAAGCTGCCGGAAATGTGCAGCCTACCGAGACCCGGGATCAGGATCTGGCTCTCAAAGAGGCAGTGTCAGCTTACTGATCGATTGATACCTGGTTAATACCTGGTTGATGGGGTTCTGGGAGTTCTTCTACTCCCCAAGCCCGGCCCGAGGCCAGGCTTGACTTGTGAGAGTTTGGTCCACTAGGCTGTTGCTTGGAGCGGCCCGCAGGCCCACATACCCACCACAGCCCAGTTGGTCCGGCACTCCTTGGATGTTGTAACAATATATTTTGCACTAATTTGGTTCGAGTTGTTATCTTCCAATGTTGGGCCAACCATTTGGCTGGACGGTAGATCGGCGATCTCGTTTCATGCAGGTCGGCGTTCAATCCCCGACCGTCCAAGTGGTTGGACACCATTCCATCCCCCATCCCATCCCAAATCCTTATCCTGATCCCTTCCAAGTGCTTTATAGTCGTAATGGCTTGGCGCTTTCCCCTGATAATTCCTTCCTTCCTTCCTTCCAAATGTTGGATTTTGTATTCCTCTTCCCTATCAGTTAAATTCTCTGAGGGCTTTAATGTTCCTCTTCAACAGGTCAACTCCTTTCAAGTTATTCCACTTCTGGTTAGTACTTGGTCACCAAATTGAGGAGTGTTAATGGGGGAGTGGAGATAATGCCTGTATGCAACACAACACACATACAGGCATGAAAAGCCACATTAAAGTCCATCACTGCATCATAGAGAAGCGGTGCAAACTTTGGCAAAGCATCAAAGGCAACCAACAAGTAGAGAAACCCACAGCAGAACTAAACATGCATTGAGAAAATCTCCAGAGAAGCACAGAAATGAAGAATCTCTGCATGTGACTTGTGGGTTCCAGCAACTGATGCAACAAGGCAACTTGGGTGAGGAGCTGACATGCCCCCACCCATATCACAAGTACAATTGACCATCTACTGAGGCATTCCCCTTCCCTTCCCCCCCAAAAAAAAACTTTCAACTCCCTTGTAGTCTTGAGAGCCACACCCCAATGGCTGTAGGAGGGAGCAGAAAAATGGCGCAATCTTGTGATTGGAACTGCATTCGAATCTGGCGCTTGCGCAGCATCCGAAAACTTCTCTTCCCTGGTCACTCGGCAACATCCAACATCCACACCATAAGAAAGAGAGCACGCAGAGACTCGGTTCCTATTTTTGACAGGGCCGGCGCCTGCTCCTCTGGCGGGGTCTTGTGGTGGATTTTCCTTGATGTGCTTCCCAGTGGCCTTCCCCCTCCACTTTACTGTACTGTACACAAAAATATCCAGGAAACGGCAGAGATACCAAACTAAAAAACTATGCCTCAATTCAGATGCAAGGTCATGGAGATAATTAAACCACACTGGTCATCATATCTTCAGCCATGTTATTGTAATTCACTGTCTGCAAGGTCATGGTCTCAAAGCATGTCCAGTCAGGCAAGCATAAGGCAGAGCTGTGGGAACAAACTAAACCCCTAATGATTATTGGTTGTATTTATGATAATGTCTAGGGATCACCTAAGGTCTAGTATTCAAGATACTTGAACACATTTACTAAATATTTTTTCCCACTACGTTCCCACAATTTCTCTAGATAATGCAACGTAATACAGTACTGTATTTATATTTACCCCAAATGAACTGTACATGTACTCACCTAATTGTGCTTGCGGGGGTTGAGCTTTGGCTCTTTGGTCCCGCCTCTCAACTGTCAATCAACTGGTGTACAGTTTCCTGAGCCTACTGGGCTCTATCATATCTACATTTGAAACTGTGTATGGAGTCAGCCTCCACCACATCACTGCCTAGTGCATTCCATTTACTAACTACCCTGACACTGAAAAAGTTCTTTCTAATGTCTCTGTGGCTCATTTGGGTACTCAGCTTCCACCTGTGTCCCCTTGTTCGCGCCCCTCCAGTGTTGAATAGTTCATCCTTGTTTACCCGGTCAATTCCCCTGAGGATTTTGTAGGTTGTGATCATGTCCCCCCTTACTCTTCTGTCTTCCAGTGTCGTAAGTTGCATTTCCCGCAGCCTTTCCTCATAACTCATGCCTCTTAGTTCTGGGACTAGTCTAGTAGCATACCTTTGGACTTTTTCCAGCTTTGTCTTGTGCTTGACAAGGTACGGGCTCCATGCTGGGGCTGCATACTCCAGGATTGGTCTTACATATGTGGTGTACAAGATTCTGAATGATTCCTTACACAGGTTCCTGAACGCTGTTCTGATGTTAGCCAGCCTCGCATATGCCGCAGACGTTATTCTCTTTATGTGGGCTTCAGGAGACAGGTTTGGTGTGATATCAACTCCTAGATCTTTCTCTCTGTCTGTTTCATTAAGTACTTCATCCCCTATTCTGTATCCTGTGTCTGGTCTCCTGTATCCACTGCCTAGTTTCATTACTTTGCATTTACTTGGGTTGAACTTCAACAGCCATTTGTTGGACCATTCACTCAGTCTATCTAGGTCATCTTGTAGCCTCCTACTATCATCCTCTGTTTCAATCCTCCTCATAATTTTTGCATCGTCGGCAAACATTGAGAGGAACGAATCTATACCCTCTGGGAGATCATTTACATACACCAGAAACAGTATAGGTCCAAGGACTGACCCCTGCGGGACTCCACTTGTAACGTCTCGCCAATCTTAGACTTCACCCCTCAGTAGTGTGGTAGTGATGGTGTTGGTGAGTAGTGTGGTAGTGATGTTGGTGAGTAGTGTGGTAGTGATGATGGTGGTGAGTAGTGTGGTAGTGATGATGATGTTGAGTAGTGTGGTAGTGATGGTGTTGGTGAGTAGTGTGGTAGTGATGGTGTTGGTGAGTAGTGTGGTAGTGATGGTGTTGGTGAGTAGTGTGGTAGTGATGGTGTTGGTGAGTAGTGTGGTAGTGATGGTGTTGGTGAGTAGTGTGGTAGTGATGGTGTTGGTGAGTAGTGTGGTAGTGATGATGTTGGTGAGTAGTGTGGTAGTGATGGTGTTGGAGTAGTGTGGTAGTGATGGTGTTGGTGAGTAGTGTGGTAGTGATGGTGTTGGTGAGTAGTGTGGTAGTGATTGTGTTGGTGAGTAGTGTGGTAGTGGTGATGGTGAGTAGTGTGGTAGTGATGGTGTTGGTGATTAGTGTGGTAGTGATGGTGGGGTGAGTAGTGTGGTAGTGATGGTGTTGGTGAGTAGTGTGGTAGTGATGGTGTTGGTGAGTAGTGTGGTAGTGATGATGGTGAGTAGTGTGGTAGTGATGATGATAATGAGTAGTGTGGTAGTGATGATGATGGTGAGTAGTGTGGTAGTGATGGTGTTGGTGAGTAGTGTGGTAGTGATGATGGTGAGTAGTGTGGTAGTGATGATGATGGTGAGTAGTGTGGTAGTGATGGTGTTGGTGAGTAGTGTGGTAGTGATGGTGTTGGTGAGTAGTGTGGTAGTGATGATGTTGGTGAGTAGTGTGGTAGTGATGATGATGGTGAGTAGTGTGGTAGTGATGGTGTTGGTGAGTAGTGTGGTAGTAATGGTGTTGGTGAGTAGTGTGGTAGTGATGGTGTTGAGGCTCTGGACCCCACCTCTGTAGGCCCAAGCTCTCTCTCCCTCTCTCTCCCTCTCTCTCTCTCTCTCTCTCTCTCTCTCTCTCTCTCTCTCTCTCTCGTCTCTCTCTCTCTCTCTCTCTCTCTCTCTCTCTCTCTCTCTCTCTCTCTCTCTCTCTCTATCATATATCGACACACTCAAGCAGTATTTCACTCTCAGCTCTGTAAAATGTATTTAATACACCATAAATTATCCGGTGTTGGTCAGATTGGATTGGAGAGCAGTCCAACTCCTCTCAATGGCCAATATTTACGATTGCAACTCGGGCAATCTAAGGCAACCTCCCGTTATGAAAATAAAATAGTTTTCACACATTTTTCATTCGCCAGGACAATGCTATACTTCTGTGTATTCTTAGATTATTGTGTATATATAGGCTCGCACGTAAATTAGTTGTGTGTGAGTGGTGGTGTGTTGTGCGTGTGCGTGTGCCTGATTGCGTGCGTGCATCTGCGATATCGCAACACACCTATATGAACTTTGGAATGGACTATTTAAAACTACCACACGTAATCGCTACAATAAGGGGATTATCCTCATTTTGGGCGGAAGTTCTGAGCTTACTTGATGAAGAGGCACTGGTTGGCCCCTAGCCTGGCTGGCACCTAGCCTGGCTGACACCTAGCCTGGCTGACACCTAGCCTGGCTGGCACCTAGCCTGGCTGACACCTAGTCTGGCTGACACCTAGCCTGGCTGGCACGTAGTCTGGCTGGCACCTAGCCTGGCTGACACCTAGCCTGGCTGGCACCTAGCCTGGCTGGCACCTAGTCTGGCTGACACCTAGCCTGGCTGACACCTAGCCTGGCTGGCACCTAGCCTGGCTGGCACCTAGCCTGGCTGACACCTAGCCTGGCTGACACCTAGCCTGGCTGACACCTAGCCTGGCTGGCACCTAGCCTGGCTGACACCTAGCCTGGCTGGCACCTAGCCTGGCTGGCACCTAGCCTGGCTGGCACCTAGCCTGGCTGACACCTAGCCTGGCTGACACCTAGCCTGGCTGACACCTAGCCTGGCTGACACCTAGCCTGGCTGACACCTAGCCTGGCTGACACCTAGCCTGGCTGGCACCTAGCCTGGCTGACACCTAGCCTGGCTGACACCTAGTCTGGCTGACACCTAGCCTGGCTGGCACCTAGCCTGGCTGACACCTAGTCTGGCTGGCACCTAGCCTGGCTGACACCTAGTCTGGCTGACACCTAGCCTGGCTGGCACCTAGCCTGGCTGACACCTAGCCTGGCTGGCACCTAGCCTGGCTGACACCTAACCTGGCTTGCACTTAGCCTGGCTGACACCTTGTGTGGCTGACACCTAGCCTGGCTGGCACCTAGCCTGGCTGACACCTAGCCTGGCTGGCACCTAGTCTGGCTGGCACCTAGCCTGGCTGACACCTAGCCTGGCTGGCACCTATCCTGGCTGGCACCTAGCCTAGCTGACACCTAGCCTGGCTGGCACCTAGCCTGGCTGGCACCTAGCCTGGCTGACACCTAGTCTGGCTGACACCTAGCCTGGCTGGCACCTAGCCTGGCTGGCACCTAGCCTGGCTGACACCTAGCCTGGCTGACACCTAGCCTGGCTGGCCCCTAGCCTGGCTGGCCCCTAGCCTGGCTGACACCTAGCCTGGCTTACACCTAGCCTGGCTGGCACCTAGCCTGGCTGACACCTAGCCTGGCTGGCCCCTAGCCTGGCTGGCACCTAGCCTGGCTGGCCCCTAGCCTGGCTGGCACCTAGCCTGGCTGACTAAAGATATATGATATATGATAAATATATGATAATATATGAGCAACGTGATCGTGTTGGCGGAATATCGCCTCTCTTGCCCCATATATCAAAGCTGCAAGGCGACCAACATGTAATTCTATCTTCGAGCGTATATTCCCACACACATTCATAAATTTCGTGCGGACGGAATAAATTACGAAACTCTGGAGGTTGTTTTGATGATCGTACGTCCTAACGACAAGACACCCTTATATAATATATAAATCGAGGCCACAATTATATAAAGGGGGGGGGGTAACTTAGCCTTGCCGGACGTAGTGTCTGGAATAAGATGCTGTCACGTCTACTTGAGGTCCGTCAGAGCACGGATGATCTTAATACGAGACAATAAGCAGACAGGCTCCAGGACACTACTCCTAATTTGGCATCTCTCTTTGCCAAGTCTCTCTCGGCTGGCTCACGCATGCGCAATACATCGTAATGTTGGAACTGAGTATATAATCGCTATATTTTATCCAACTTTCCGAGATGATGGAGACAAGTTTGATCTTAAATTATGCGATAATAATTTGTCTTACATGACATCAAATAGGTTCTCGCTACGCAAATCATTTAAATGAAACTGGGTTTAAATGAGCGAGAATATTATGAGTGAAAATCAGTTCTTCATGTATTCACTGGAACAGCTGTTCATAACTGTATAAAATATTTCCAGTAAACAAGGATATATTTGTTAATCAACAATAAATCTATTGTCAGCCAAATAATTATTAATTAAAAATGTTGAAATAAAGTGAATTTAATTCGATTCAGGTATGTAGATATTATCCCTCTAGCCGTATGGCTGACGCAACACCACGGTCATAATTTATAGAGAAAATGAGACGTTTCTACGCCTTAATTAAATGAACTCGATATTACTAAACTATTGGTTAATAGTGTGAGTAAATTATAATGCCTAGTACAAGAATTGCTTCTTAAAGTACTAGGTGTTAGTAATTAAGTGTTGGAAATTTCCAACAGCCATATTGGTCTTGCTTGACAGCCATCACCCGGCCAGCCTCCACCAGCCTCTTGACAGGTTTACTGTATGGCGAAGATCCTCAACCTGTGGTCAGTATGAGACTATCACCTGTGGACAGTGTCGGCCCCATTATCACCTGTGGACAGTGTCGGCCCCATTATCACCTGTGGACAGTGTCGGCCCCATTATCACCTGTGGACAGTGTCGGCCCCATTATCACCTGTGGACAGTGTCGGCCCCATTATCACCTGTGGACAGTGTCAGCCCCATTATCACCTGTGGACAGTGTCGGCCCCATTATCACCTGTGGACAGTGTCAGCCCCATTATCACCTGTGGACAGTGTCGGCCCCATTATCACCTGTGGACAGTGCCGGCCCCATTATCACCTGTGGACAGTGCCGGCCCCATTATCACCTGTGGACAGTGCCGGCCCCATTATCACCTGTGGACAGTGTCGGCCCCATTATCACCTGTGGACAGTGCCGGCCCCATTATCACCTGTGGACAGTGTCGGCCCCATTATCACCTGTGGACAGTGCCGGCCCCATTATCACCTGTGGACAGTGCCGGCCCCATTATCACCTGTGGACAGTGCCAGCCCCATTATCACCTGTGGACAGTGTCAGCCCCATTATCACCTGTGGACAGTGCCGGCCCCATTATCACCTGTGGACAGTGCCAGCCCCATTATCACCTGTGGACAGTGTCAGCCCCATTATCACCTGTGGACAGTGTCAGCCCCATTATCACCTGTGGACAGTGTCAGCCCCATTATCACCTGTGGACAGTGCCAGCCCCATTATCACCTGTGGACAGTGCCGGCCCATTATCACCTGTGGACAGTGTCAGCTCCATTATCACCTGTGGACAGTGCCGGCCCCATTATCACCTGTGGACAGTGTCGGCCCCATTATCACCTGTGGACAGTGCCAGCCCCATTATCACCTGTGGACAGTGCCAGCCCCATTATCACCTGTGGACAGTGCCGGCCCCATTATCACCTGTGGACAGTGTCTGCCCCATTATCACCTGTGGACAGTGTCAGCTCCATTATCACCTGTGGACAGTGCCGGCCCCATTATCACCTGTGGACAGTGTCGGCCCCATTATCACCTGTGGACAGTGTCGGCCCCATTATCACCTGTGGACAGTGTCGGCCCCATTATCACCTGTGGACAGTGTCAGCTCCTTTATCACCTGTGGACAGTGTCTGCCCCATTATCACCTGTGGACAGTGTCTGCCCCATTATCATCTGTGGACAGTGTCTGCCCCATTATCACCTGTGGACAGTGTCTGCCCCATTATCACCTGTGGACAGTGTCAGCCCCATTATCACCTGTGGACAGTGTCAGCCCTTTATCACCTGTGGACAGTGTCTGCCCCATTATCACCTGTGGACAGTGTGTGCCCCATTATCACCTGTGGACAGTGTCAGCTCCTTTATCACCTGTGGACAGTGCCGGCCCCATTATCACCTGTGGACAGTGCCGGCCCCATTATCACCTGTGGACAGTGCCAGCCCCATTATCACCTGTGGACAGTGCTGGCCCCATTATCACCTGTGGACAGTGTCGGCCCCATTATCACCTGTGGACAGTGTCGGCCCCATTATCACCTGTGGACAGTGCCGGCCCCATTATCACCTGTGGACAGTGTCAGCCCCATTATCACCTGTAGAGAGTGCCGGCCCCATTATCACCTGTGGACAGTGCCAGCCCCATTATCACCTGTGGACAGTGCCAGCTCCATTATCACCTGTGGACCGTGCCAGCCCCATTATCACCTGTGGACAGTGCCGGCCCCATTATCACCTGTGGACAGTGCTGGCCCCATTATCACCTGTGGACAGTGCCGGCCCCATTATCACCTGTGGACAGTGCCAGCCCCATTATCACCTGTGGACAGTGTCAGCCCCATTATCACCTGTGGACAGTATCATCCCCATTATCACATGTGGACAGTGTCGGCCCCATTATCAACTGTGGACAGTGTCAGCCCCATTATCAACTGTGGACAGTGCCAGCCCCATTATCAACTGTGGACAGTGCCGGTCCCATTATCACCTGTGGACAGTGTCTGTCCCATTATCAACTGTGGACAGTGTCGCCCCATTATCAACTGTGGACAGTGTCAGCCCCATTATCAACTGTGGACAGTGCCGGTCCCATTATCACCTGTGGACAGTGTCTGTCCCATTATCACTTGTGGACAGTGTCTGCCCATTATCAACTGTGGGCGGTGTCGGCCCCATTATCAACTGTGGACAACTGTGTCGACGCCCATTATCAACTGTGGACGACAGTGTCGGCGCCCATTATCAACTGTGGACGACAGTGTCGGCCCCCATTATCAACTGTGGACGACAGTGTCGGCCCCCATTATCAACTGTGGACGACAGTGTCGGCCCCCATTATTACCAGAAACACTGAGTGTTTATGGCTTTGAAAAAAAATATGCCATTTTATTATGGAAATGAGTACTTTCACAACTAATTGTACTTTTACATAATGCCACACACATATCCACCACTCCAACTCTCTCTACCCTTCCCCCCTCCCTTTATTTCAGCTCTTCACAGTCCGGACTCCGGACTCCAACCTTGAACATTCATTTCCATTATAATCAACATTGAAAACTTTTAAAATTCTTGGGACTTAGCCATCCATCTTTTGCTCAGTGTCTGATGCTTCATTATAAGTTCGTACAAATTATCCTCGTGCATTCTGGTGTATCTCAACGCTCCCCTCAAATACACTACAATACAAAATCACAATGCTGCTGTATATCTTAGCAGGAATGTTGAGAGCAATCCGGAGATTCCAACCTGCATTATAACCATCACCCAGCTGTGCACTTCAACTCAATTACCTACAGGTAGAGCACAGGTAATACCGATGATGGAGACATCATCTCGGTGCCTTCATTAGGGGTCTTGAAGACACCCAGTAAATCCTGTAGTATCAGAGGCTAAATTACTTCGTGGTCCAGTGGGTTAAAAGCATGTGTTTGGGGTGACCCAGAACTAAAGTTCGAATACCTGGATTGCTCAAGTGATTTTCCAAAATATATTATGCCATTGTGATTTTGTGATTCAGCAGGTATCCTCCTGTTCCAACAGCTTCAATGCTGCCTGGTTCTGCAGGACCAGACCATAGAGTTGGTCCTGGAATTGTATGTGGTGAGTCAAGTCTTCCAGTTGGTCCCAGTACTTTCCCAGTTGGAATAGTTCCTCTAAACAGCTAGTAACGAGGATGATGATGCTGCTCTTCTTTACGTCCATCAGAGACCGTAACTTTCTGCTCATGCTTCTTGGATGAGTTTTGTATGCTATTGTTACAACTGTTCCCACTGCTGATACCTGGGTACTTTTCCTGATAAGGGCCACCAAACCACAATTAATCGGGCACTGAGCCGTGGCACCGTGCCAGTTGCCGCACCTTGGACACATCAGTTCACCATTCTTCACAGCTTTTTTAATGCGGCGCAGAATGTATAACCACACGGCAGTGTGCGAGGCCGTAACATATTATCGTAATTATTAAAACAGATTTAACATTGTTCTGGCTTGTGTGACGGTGCCCTCTCCAGTTTCTCCCATATGCCAGCTGTAAGAGTCATATCAGCTTACCTGCAGGTTCTCTGAGATGCAGGGAATCTTTTGAGGAATGAGGCTTCCAAAATGGTTGCTTATTTGGGGAGAAATTTGCATTTGTAAATTTGCAGGAAAGTGGAAAAGTCGCGCCCTTGGTACAACAAAATGGCGTCCCCTGGCCTGAAAATCCACCATTTTGTGTATGGTTCCCGCCGGTTAGTGATTGGCTGGCTGAGGTCACATGACTTCATTGATAGTTGGCACTTCATTGTGTGCGGACGTGCGCCGATTGAGCTCTCGAGTTCCGAGGTTTAGGAGCCTCCTTAAGTAGATATACACAGCCTGACAAGTATATAGTGACTACCAAGGACTGCAGTACTTCAGGGAAGTGCGAAGCCTATTCCAGCTGTGTAAGGGCGCCGTGGACCGTGAACTGATTAGTTTTGGAGAAGTTGAGAGCGAGTTACTACAGCTGGAGGAGTGAGTGACTCGCCGTCAGTGGAACTCCAAAGCATTCAGAGCTGTTGTGTTGTGATCCTTGAGTGTGGTCTCGGTGAAGGAATGCTCGAGGGGACGATGTGTGCAATGACGAGTCAACGCCCTGGAACTTCACTCAGGGAAGGAGCACGGAGATGACAAGGATCTTCACGACGCCTATGGACTGGTGATGCTTCTGGAACTCTGAGGAACGACGTGAGGAACGTAGTACCCAACGAACGGCGACTGGAGCCTAGGCGTCTGATGACAGGATATGTTAAGGTACATCACTTTTCCTTCCCATATTTCCCTTGATTGTTAGGCAAGATAGGCCTATTGTTATGCTTAGGCATTTATTAGAGTGCATATAAGTCACAGGAGTAGATTAGGCTGTGGGACAGCACGTATATATCATTCTACTGATTGGTGAAGACAGCGAGTGGCCAGCCTGTGAAGGACTGAAGAGCGACGCTGATGGAGCCGCCCCAGTGAGGGTGGGTCAGTAATCCCTTTAATTCATCAGCTGAGGCGAGCTGCCGGCGGCCACCAGAGGAGCGCTGCTGTCACCATTATTATTTCCATAAAGTTCATACATGTATCTCGTGTGTTGTAGTTTACTTTAAGTAAACTTTTTATTATTGTATCACTGCTTTTCGTGTAACCTTTCTCTCTGAGCTCTGTGGATAAATGACATACGATTATACTGTACTGTTACCGACATGACATAGGGAGAGACCTTGTGTTGGCAACACGACATTAAATTTGAACACTGGTACTGGCATTCCCTATAGAGTGACCCTGAGTTGGCAACACGACTGTACATTTGAATTCTAGTACTGGCAGCACATAGTACGGTCTTAGGCTGCTGTAAATATATTATATTTGAACTAACGGCATTGCTGGGACGCAGAGAGAATTACCCAACTGGCGACCAGAAGGTAAGAGGTGGAAGTGAGGATACGGCTGGAAGTCCGGCAAATTCTCTGCACGCATAGGTGGGCAGGCTCGGTGGGGGAGTCACATACTGCAGGATTGAGGTTAGCATTGTGGGCTGGGCCTTCTCCTCTCCCCCTTGGGTCCAAGGTCAAATGGTGGCCGGTCTTGAGGCATGACTAGGAGAGCTCCCTGGGGTTAATATGTGATATCCTAGTGGAGGAGGCGGAGACCCACGGCGTGAGATTATAGGATCAGTAGCACGATCCCCCGCTGTTTAACTGTAACTTCATGTAACACAAGGCCAAGGTGAGCGGCGCGTGACACTTGTTATCCTGTGGTAAAAAAAAATTGCTTAGGTTAGATGCAATTTTAAATTTGTTTAATACTAATGTAAATGACAATATTCTAAATCATCTATTCTAAATGACACTGAATACTAAAAATAAGTTCTTAATGTTTGCCATCAAATCTATGCATTGAATTTACAAAACATTTTACATGATGTTTGATAACAAGCCCTCAAATCAAATTAACCTAATAATTAACAATTTCAAATGTACAGATTAGAAGGATAATTCCTTTGAGTTCACATTGACAACAAGATGAACTTGCGTTGCCATTAAATAAAGTATAAAATCTCTAAAATAATAGCAATTCTCTCGCCTCTTACCCAAAACAATACTTATTACCTCGCCCTGTCGTGGTTACACTATTATTCGCTCCTCTCTCAATATCTCACCTACAGTATTTGTGCTTCCGAATCTACGATTGCGGGTATAGACCTCGGCCCCTTTGTTTGCCTACCGCCCAACTTACCATAACAAAGTCGCATCATTGTTGAACTTTGTCAATTGGACACTGATTTTCTGTCACACTTTGCAGTACTGTATGGTGACGGGAGTGTCATCTTTTTCCACCTTGGATTTTGGAGAGACATTTTATATCCCTGCACAGTGCTGCATAGTGTTGACCCTTGTTACACCTGTTGCAGGTGTGTAGTTGGGTCTCACATGTGCTGGTGTCATGTAACCTGAGACACCTCGTGCATTTTTTTTTTTTTTTGCAACTCCTTTAGTCGCTTAGCACGGGTGACACAATCGGGATAATTGGCGGAGTGGTACACAGAATGGTCTTTTTGGCAGAACAAACATATCCTCCAGCCTACAGCACCTTGGGTGACACAGTAATTATAAACTTTGAGGGACCCACTGCATCTGTCAGATTTCCACCTAGGTGTGGAAGTAGTTGGTTAGATTTATTGTTAGTACCTGTGGTCTCCACTGACTTCGTCATTTTAGACTTGTCAGTTGAAGAACTGTGAAAATACTATTTTCTTGTATGCTCACATTAAATTCACAAATCATCCTCAACCCTTCAAAGATTTCATCCAGGATGAGAATTTGTTTGATAGTGAGAGCAGAGAGATTTTAGGATCTCTTTGGGGAATTTGCTCCGAATTCCCTAATTTCAACACCAATTCTGCTCGAGGCACATTAGCCTTAGCAGCAAGAGCTTTAAATAGGATTCTAAAGTATAGTTTCAGGTGTTTTATCTGGGGTAGGCATAGCTCTCACTTTATAGTAGAGATTAGCTATACCAATGTCCTTGTTACAATGATTGACTTGTTACAACTGTGTGTCAGTATCGTAATCGACATCGCTAGGAACCAGAAGGTCAATAACTACCTTCACTACTCCTTTTAGGTTACTTTGCATATAGAGGAATTTCTTGGTTTTATTAATGGAACCTTTAGAGTTCGCTAATGAATGGAATGTGTTCCAGTATTATTCAAAGTTTTCCTTGTCTCTGCCATAAAATTCTGGCAAATCAATGGCAGGTTAACGAACTTCAGGGATGGGGTCAAAAGTATTGGTTCCATTGCTGTTAGACCATTTTGAGACATTTTATATTTAATTGCTCTAAGAACGGTGTAAATTTATCAAGATGATCTTGGACTGCCTCCTCCTATTATACCGTTTTGGCGAGGAAGGTGTCTAGTCTGTCTGGATGAACTTTTGTTTGACGAGGGTTTGAATATGATTATTCACTGCCTTTGCAGCCTTTTTGTAGTTCTTGTTTGGTCACCTTTATGTGGCTTTCTATTAATTCATGAGTCACATTTGACGACTGTGATACCAGATCACATTTATTCAGGTGCTTAGGGGGTAGGAGCTTGAAAAATTCGACCAAAATCGAATATTTCTGAAAAAAATTATAAAAATACTACAACGTTGTGGCAACACCGTGGTGCAAACCGTTTTATGTTATGATGAAAAATAACGTAATTAGAGTAAATTTTCCAGCCGTAATTGTCCCAAATCCGGTCCTCGCGGCTCGGGTGCGTCGTAGGGTGATGCGTTATACGTTGTAAACGGCTAATATTTCGTAATAGTGGAAAATAACTTATTTATACAGATTATAAACTCACTAATTGGCAAGTCTCGTGTGGGAGTAGGGAGGTTGAGGTGGCTAGCTAACTCACACACTGTCCCTGCGGGTGGTTCTATCATTGTGGCGCTCACACAAATCTTCCTGTGAATCGCTTTTTGTAGTATCTACTGCACAATGGGTTTGTTGTAGAAGACGAAAGCTCGAAAAGCAAAAGGTATATACGCTAGCCAAGTAAAGAAGGAGCAGAGAGCCAGATTGACACAAAACCGCATTCTGTTGAGTGAAAATAAAGGTGGCGTCACTGCCCGCCTCACCACCTCATACTGCCACCCAGCCACAGACGTTCCTCCAGACGTTCTCGCTCTTGATGGTACTGGTACTTCAACATGAAGGACAAGATGATGCAGAAACCAACAACACGCACCACCAAGCCAAGAAAGGCCCGTGAGGAAGCTGACCCTGGCTATGTGGCAGGTGCCTACTAGTGCCAAAGCAGTGCCACCTTGGGTCCCATATTTCAGACCAATTATATTAGGTTAGTATGTTTTAGTGTTATATTTTGATATTACATCATAAATAATTGTAAATATAAAACTGATGGACACATTTTTTTTTGTTTTTTTAATATTTTTTTTCCTTTTGTTATCAGGCGATCATCATGGAACTTGCACACCTTACTGAAGGCATGCCTATCTACAAGAGTGCTAATTTTGAATGAAATTGGTCATCAACCTCAACCACAGGTGGCTGAACTTGGACATTTATTTCTACAGGTAAGTAATTAGCAACTACATGGTTGAATAACTTCTTCATTTATTATTCAATTTACATGAAACTTGAACATTATATGTAGAGTTTATGCCTCTAAAAACCCTAGTTATGTTTTTCTCATAAGTTCATTTATTGATTTTATAAATATTTATAAACGTTTTGTTGCATAATTTTTTGGGTGAACTTTGAAAATTTGTATTATTGCACTAAATACATTTGGGATAAAAATATAACTCCCAAACCTTTATTATATAGTAATGTGATAGCTGAGTATCATAGAAAGGATTTCGGTTGACATTGTGTTTGTATTCAACGTTGAAAATGTTGAAAAATTTTGTAAAATATGATTTTTATTTTTTTCTCCCTCTCTATTTAGGCTGCGATGCTGAAACTTGGACCAGTTGCAGCCCGTTTTACATGTAAAACACCAATAAATTTTGATTGCACTAGAACAACTTTTAATAATCCAAGCTCGTGCCCCCTTAGTCACATGTCCTTTGTAGCTCACATAGATCTGTAGTTAACATATTGGTGGTAAACATTCCGTCTGTTGTACTGGCTACTGGATTTGGTTTTGTTGCTCCCATAATTTCGATATGGAAATAACTGGGGTATTTGCTCATAAATACTGAGCAGGTAATAAGAGTAGCCAAGTGGTTAAATTTGTCATTAGCCTATAATCTTACCTCTTGTGGAGGTTGACAACTAAATTGGTAATTTTTACATAACTATACACAGGTTTACTTGAGTGATAATTAGTGTCACTAATGAAATAACTCAAGTTAACTCATCATTATGAGCTAACCGTTGGATGGTACAGTAACAGCTTTCACCATTCAAAGGTATAATTTTATATAATAATGATATATAGTAAATATGATATGTTGATTCACTCTTTTTAACAATCTTGTTAAGTGTTGTTAAGCAACACATCATGACTAACATTTGGATCTTAAGGCAAACAAGTACCAGTGTGGTTAGCCATAGAAAACGTTCAACTTTAGCCTATGTGTGACGGTGTTCCCCCCCTTATATTTCTACCACGCCAGCTGTAAGAGTCATATCCACTTTACCCGAACGTTCTCTACGTTCCGGGGAACAATTTGACACATGTGGGAACATGAAGTGTTCTCGCCTTGGCGAGAAATTCGCAAAAGAAGAGTGTTTTGGCCAATGGTTTAGGCCCTTTAGGACACCAAGATGGCGCCGGCCCCTTACGTTTTGCCACCAAAACGTTATGACGTCAGTGGCACCAGATTGGTCAGGAACGATGACGTAGTACAGGGAGCCAATGAGAAACGCCCCTGGCAAGTATGATGTCACGAGTGCAAGGGGGTCCGGACGGCACGCCCAGTGGCGCCAAGGAGTTTGACACGACACGTCGAGGAGGTCAGACGTGTGATCGGGGGTCCTGTCAGTCTGACAGTTTTCACCCCAGTCCGGTGGATTTACGCGTCGCCTGTAGTCTGCAAGCACCCTGTGAGGTCTTCCTATATTCCATGTGTTGGACAGAAGAAGGAATTGACGAGAATCGAGCAGCAAGTGCTCCAGTGACAGGTTCTTTGCAAGAAGTGAAGTCTGTGCAGTGACGTCCGGGATGACTGTGCAGTTTCACCAGTTAGGTGACGACGTAGCGGCTGGGCCAATCCACCAAGAGGAAGGAGAAGAATGAAACTAGCTGGGAATCAGAACGACTGCAGCCGAGAGAAAGGACTGCAGACGTAGTTGTGAGGAGAAGTCGACGGCCAGGAGACTGACTCCAACCCTTCAAGACATTGTGGAGGAGCACGGGCCTGCAGTGAGGAGCAGCACGGAGAAGACGCGTTTTTGGGGGCGTTGATTGGGTTCCTAGAGAGCATCAGTGTGTGTGTGGGGCGTTCCCTACAACGAGTCGAGAGCCGGGACCAGGAGCTTCAATTCAACTCTCAACAGAGGACGAGTCCACATCTTTGATGGTGGAAGTAGGTAATTCAGTTTTCCCTCCCCATTCCCCTTTAGTCAGCTATTTAGCCAGAGTATCTTCTATGTCTTGAGCAGGGCTCACCAATGTCTGTGTCATAGTAAGGCACAGTTGTGAAGAGAGATGCTGTAGAGAGCTCTCACAAATATATCTTGGTGTGTGAGTGCACCTGTGATTTATCGAAGAGATTGCTGTGTCGAGGACATTTACATTCATAGAGGGAGTAATGTGAAACCCAAAGAGGATCACACCAGTAATAAGCCTCACCCAGAGTTGAAACAGTGTTCCTACTGACATAGGAAGACCAAGCTGTAAAGAGATGTTGCTTTCTCCACCCAGAAAAGAGGCTTATGGCACTCAGTGTGTGAGGGAAGGAAAACCAAATGTGTGGCAAAAATAATGGGGAAAAAAAGCATTTGCTATAAATCATTTTGGAGAGTTTATATCAATTGGAAAATTACATTGTGTAAATGGTTTGTGGCATGTTAAATTTTTAAGGATATAGGGGCCTCCAATCTTTACTACTAGAGTGTGTTACAATATATACAGTCTACAGAGAGGGGGTAATGAGGTATACAGGGAATCACTGAAGATTTCCAGACTGTACCCATGAGGGACGTAAACCTTGACTGTGNATACCCTTTGATATTAAGCAGTGCACTAGAATAATAAACAAATACTTGGTAAGCCGGATACAATCGTTGTTGTAGTTGTTGATAGGCTGTGTTGTTGGTTGTTGACACGTAAATAGGTGTCTAGGTGTTAAACCAACTCTGGAGCCATGTGCAGCGTAAGGCTGCGTTTGTTATTGTTTTTCGTGTGAGAGTGGCGTCTGTTAGAGATGCTCAGCCTCCCTTGTTGTTCCAATATTGTGTTCTACTTCTAAGTTATGTTTACGTTAACAAGGGAATCAAGCTATATTTTGGTGTTAATAATTATATTCAGTCTTATTGAACACTTTTTTATTCAATTTAGACATTAAACTGTTGTATGAACAGTGGTTTAATAATGTAAATACTGCGGCGACGTCGATGACGTCACGGAGTCTCCCATTCTCTAATTTTAAGAGGATACTGTTAAGGGAAGACTATACTATTTGTGTGTCGGTTTCCCGACACCAGCAAACACTTACTGTCCAACATGCCCCCAGCAAACACTTACTGTCCAACATGCCCCCAGCAAACACTTACTGTCCAACATGCCCCCAGCAAACACTTACTGTCCAACATGCCCCCAGCAAACACTGTCCAACATGCCCCCAGCAAACACTTACTGTCCAACATGCCCCCAGCAAACACTTACTGTCCAACATGCCCCCAGCAAACACTTACTGTCCAACATGCCCCCAGCAAACACTTACTGTCCAACATGCCCCCTGCAAACACTTACTGTCCATCATGCCCCCAGCAAACACTGTCCAACATGCCCCCAGGAAACGCTTACTGTCCAACATGCCCCAGCAAACACTTACTGTCCAACATGCCCCCAGCAAACACTTACTGTCCAACATGCCCCCAGCAAACACTTACTGTCCAACATGCCCCCAGCAAACACTCGCCATCCAAGGTGACAGCAGCAAACACTTACTGTCCAACATGCCTCCAGCAAACACTTACTGTCCAACATGCCCCCAGCAAACACTTACTGTCCAACATGCCCCAGCAAACACTTACTGTCCAACATGCCTCCAGCAAACACTTACTGTCCAACATGCCCCCAGCAAACACTTACTGTCCAACATGCCTCCAGCAAACACTTACTGTCCAACATGCCCCCAGCAAACACTTACTGTCCAACATGCCTCCAGCAAACACTTACTGTCCAACATTCCTCCAGCAAACACTTACAATCCTATACCAACACCAGCAGACCTTGATATAAGCCTAAGTGGAAATAAATAATGAGTCATTCCTGAACTCGTTCAAAAAATATGTACCAAAAAGGAGTAATAAAAAGGGAACTAGATGGATGAAACATTTAGTTAAAAGAGCTTTGATAACTGAGCAGACCCTCTAGAGAAGGTATAAATCCATGAACATCATTGATTATGATATATATATAAAAGGGCACTAAACTCAGCCACTCAGGTAATCAGATCAGCCAAAAGAAACAATGAAAGAAAACTTTCCCCAAACAAAGTACGCTCCCAAGTCGTTGTATGCCTATACTTTACTGTATAAGTAGTAAAACCAAAACAGAGTACTTGGTAGAACAGCTAAAAGATGAGACTAACCAAGTTATAATGGACGATAAAGGGGCAGCAAACACATAGAATAAATACTTTACATCAGTGTGCACACTAGAAAGGTTAGATGACATCTCAACACCCACACAAATGTTTGTAGGAGGTGAAGAGAATGAATTAAGAAATATACCCACAATGTGCGACATAATCTGCAAGAGCATTGACAAGTTAAAAGGCTCAAAAGCTCCAGGTGTAGATGCAATTCAATCCAAAATCATAAAGGAACCAGCAGATGAACTATGCCTACCACTGAAACTGCTTATCAGAAAATCTGTAGACAAAGGGAAAATAGCCATAGCTTGGAAATATGCAAATGTCACCCCTAATAAAAAATATATAAAAAATCAGCTGAAAACTACTGTCCTATCAGCTTGGCATCACACACCAGCAAGCTCATGGAGAGAATTCTAAGGGAAGGAATCATTCACCAACTCACAGCAAATAATCTTGTAAAATCGATGCAGTATGGCTTTGTTAAAATAGATCCTGCACTATAAACCTGCAGCGCAGGTTTATAATGCAGGATCTATTTTATAATGCTTTCCACCACATGTTTATAAATGGTAACCAGCTACACAGACAAAGGACTTTCTGTGGATGTAGAGAAAACATGGATTTTGATAAGGTACCATATGCAAAACTAGCAAATAAATTTGCGCACTTGGAATAAATGGTAGAATACTATTATAGATAACATAATGATTAAAACAAAGAAAACAGACAGTCATGTTAAATGGGAAGGAATCTGGCTGGAGAAATGTGGCTAGTGGGGTGCCACAGGGGTCAGTTTTGGGGCCAACCCTTTTTTGTCACATACATCAATGACAAATGGGAATATTACAAACCACATGATCAAATTTTCAAATGACACAAAATCTATGGTAAAGTGCAAAATGAAGATGATATTGAAGCCTTACAAAGTGATAAAAATTTGCATAGACATGACCTCTATACATCTAATGACCTCTTGTCAATTCATACTAAATTGACAAGAGGTGTTGGAAATAACCAACAGTTTGATACATCACTTGTATTTTTATACAACCTTTGTATTAACCACAAGTACTTACTAAAATTACTTACTCGTAGAATTAATCATCATGATTTATAATGCCCATATTGCCAGATTCTTCCTAGTCAGAGTGACGACGTGAGGAACGACAGGCTGAAACATGAATTCTTTCCACATTTAGTTGGATTTATAACAGAGTCCAGTTTATCATTTCCTTTACTAAGGATAATTACTTATTAATAAGTTTATTTTCGTAGCACACTACTGCTTACTGGAACTCCCTTATTTAGTTGATATTAAACATTCCAGTAGAAATTATTTGAATGTAAAATAATTCCACTTTATATTCCTCATTTAGCACTTTAATGCTTACGCCCCGTACATATACGACGGGTATATTTCTATCGGTTGTGTTACCGCGTCGTAAATAGCCGCGCGATATAAAAAATAACATTATAATATCCAATTCTTATTCGAGCGATTTGGGGTTAGTATGAAAATGTTTGCCATTAAATTTCCGTTTTCTCTAATAGGCACATGGCCTATTTCTGAGAACGGCATTGTATTGTAACTTAGTGGAGAGACTATTGAATTGTTGACACAACGAGGGTAATCGCCCACTTCACACACTCTTGGTGTGGGCCGCGATCATGATTATACATTAATATGCATATGTCTGTGTAGAGAATTTTATTGCGAGTTCAGTGATATAAAAGTTAACGCTGTAGGACTAATGTGGAGCTGACAACAAACAAAAGAGTATGAACATTTTGTTGCTGTTTGGGCGTCACGGCGAGTGATCTACATTTTTATTTTTTTCGTGGTGGGATAGCTAATGCTTTGGTGACATTTTCTACATATGATCTTGTAGAGAATGTTATTGCCAAAACATTGATACCAAAATGAAATGCGTAGCTCGAGAATTGGTGTCAGGAGAGAGAAAAGATTATACACTTTTTTGTGTTTACGCTCAAGAGGGGAAAACGCCTCACGCACAATGCCCTTTTTTTTTCACTAGTGCCTGGCGCATTAAAGTGTTAGTTACGTAGCTTTAATAAACCGATTTACGCTATGAGGAGTTATATTACAACATGAAAGAATTAAACGTGACATAAATACTAGTAACAATCTTTTCTTTCCTTAGTTAATTACGATATATATACAGTATAAATCCACTTACGCTCGAGATGCCTATCGAGAGCCGCGCATGAGCAACCGGGATGAGGAAGAAGACGGGAGAGAGTCGCTAGCCACCACGCGAGAGAGACGCCATTAACAACGTGCCTCTACACGAGAGAAACGTCATTAACAGCGTACCACAGAACGCATCAACATTTACCTCTCCGACGCCATTACACACAAGCGTGGGTAACTATCTTGCCAAGTTACTGTGTTGCAGAACTCCTAATTAACGACTCATAGTTACGTCATCCTAGCATCAGCGGGTGCCAGAGTTCGTGGAGGTCTACGTCTGCATGCAACACAATTCCGGGTGAGCATAATTCCAGTTCCTACTGATTTTTGTTATATAAGTGCACTTGGTAACATTTTTCATATGTAGGTTGCTCGTTCGTTATGCCACGCTACAACCAATAAACCAAAGTTAGTTGAACAGAATCAAGACTCTCACTTCTCAATGAGAAATGGTGATACTAACGATAGTCAAGACAACCTTTACATTTAATTTGCCTTTCAGCTTGACTGGGAGCAGCGTGAAGGAGAAGAAATAATTTCATTCCATGTGCTCGCTCGACAACACGTTGCAACGAGTGTTGCTGTCGTTATCGCCCCACACGTTTACAACTAATGCAGTCGAACAGCTAAGCTGACCTGATTTTCTAGTAGTGCAGTATTAGATATACTAACATCTAGTCACATGAATGATTACTCTCCAAATTGCTATTTACTTGTCATTTATGAAAGTTATACTATTTACTAACTACATTTATTTGACATATATGAACCATGATTTGAATTTGCATACATAGTTCTTTCTGACGATTGAACCTGCGTCGGATTATTGGTGCTAGAACTTAATTGTATCTTAATGCTCGTACCCCCCCCCCCAATTTGTGAAAGTTAATCTGATTCTTATTTCATGATAAATACAGTTTCACTAAGGTCCATACGACACAATAATTCTTGGAATCAATCTAATCCACTTGCTCCTTTTTTGTTTTCCACTTTTTCTCAAAATGTGGTGGTCCTTCGTAGCTATTGAAGTCTCTTTTAATTTCAATTACAAATATTAGAGTCAGATTTTCCCACATCCGGACCCATATTTTGGAGCCAAATTCTGGCGCTCTGCACATATTTGCAGTTTGAAATTACGACTTTTTATACCGAAAATATGCCAATTGCTGAAAAGAGCGAGGGGTCACATTTTGCCCCCCCCCCCTGCAGTTTTCAAAATATCGTAAATATCGCATATCTGACTCATTTTAAGGCAATCAAGTAAGGCAAGAGTTCCTAAGACAACAGTAAGGCAAGAGTTCCTAAGGCAAGAGTTCCTAAGACAACAGTAAGGCAAGAGTTCCTAAGGCAAGAGTTCCTAAGACAACAGTAAGGCAAGAGTTCCTAAGGCAACAGTAAGGCAAGAGTTCCTAAGACAACAGTAAGGCAAGAGTTCCTAAGGCAACAGTAAGGCAAGAGTTCCTAAGGCAAGAGTAAGGCAAGAGTTCCTAAGACAACAGTAAGGCAAGAGTTCTGAAGACAACAGTAAGGCAAGAGTTCTGAAGACAACAGTAAGGCAAGAGTTCTTAAGGCAACAGTAAGGCAAGAGTTCTTAAGGCAATCAAGTAAGGCAAAAGTTCTTAAGACAACAGTAAGGCAAGAGTAAGGCAAGAGTTCTTAAGACAACAGTAAGGCAAGAGTTCCTAAGACAACAGTAAGGCAAGAGTTCCTAAGGCAACAGTAAGGCAAGAGTTCCTAAGGTAACAGTAAGGCAAGTGTTCCTAAGGCAAAAGTAAGGCAAGAGTTTCTAAGGCAACAGTAAGGCAAGAGTTCCTGAGGTAACAGTAAGGCAAGTGTTCCTAAGGCAAAAGTAAGGCAAGAGTTCCAAAGGCAACAGTAAGGCAAGAGTTCCTAAGGTAACAGTAAGGCAACAGTAAGGCAAGAGTTCCTAAGACAAGAGTAAGGCAACAGTAAGGCAAGAGTACCTAAGACAACAGTAAGGCAACAGTAAGGCAACAGTAAGGCAAGAGTTCCTAAGGAAACAGTAAGCCAAGAGTTCCTAAGACAACAGTAAGGCAAGAGTTTCTAAGGCAACAGTAAGGCAAGAGTTCAGTAGACATCAGTAAGGCAAGAGTTCCTAAGGGAACAGTAAGGCAAGAGTTCCTAAGGGAACAGTAAGGCAAGAATTCCTAAGGCAACAGTAAGGCAAGAGTTCCTAAGGTAACAGTAAGGCAACAGTAAGGCAAGAGTTCCTAAGACAAGAGTAAGGCAACAGTAAGGCAAGAGTTCCTAAGACAACAGTAAGGCAACAGTAAGGCAAGAGTTCCTAAGGCAACAGTAAGCCAAGAGTTCCTAAGACAACAGTAAGGCAAGAGTTTCTAAGGCAACAGTAAGGCAAGAGTTCAGTAGACATCAGTAAGGCAAGAGTTCCTAAGGGAACAGTAAGGCAAGAATTCCTAAGGCAACAGTAAGGCTAGAGTTCCTAAGTACACAGTAAGGCAAGAGTTCCTAAGACAACAGTAAGGCAAGAGTTCCTAAGACAACAGTAAGGCAAGAGTTCCTAAGACAACAGTAAGGCAAAAGTTCCTAAGGCAACAGTAAGGCAAGAGTTCCTAAGACAACAGTACGGCAAGAGTTCCTAAGACAACAGTAAGGCAACAGTAAGGCAAGAGCTCCTAAGGCAACAGTACGGCTCTAACTGTTGACTCTATCCGTCGACCCCACCAGTGTAAGGCCCCAAGCTCTATGGTCTTGGGCCAACCTTCCCATTATCCTGGTGCTCTAGGAGGCTCTAACTCTGGTCCCCACCTGTGTAAGGCCCAAGCTCTATGGTCTGGGCCTCTAGGAGGCTCTAACTCTGGACCCCTCCTGTGTAAGGCCCAAGCTCTATGGTCTGGGGCTCTAGGAGGCTCTAACTCTGGACCCCACCTGTGTAAGGCCCAAGCTCTATGGTCTGGGGCTCTAGGAGGCTCTAACTCTGGACCCCACCTGTGTAAGGCCCCAAGCTCTATGGTCTTTGGCCAACCTACTCATTTTCCTGGGGCTCTAGGAGGCTCTAACTCTGGTCCCCACCTGTGTAAGGCCCCAAGCTCTATGGTCTTGGGCCAACCTACCCATGATGCTGGTGCTCTAGGAGGCTCTAACTCTGGACCCCTCCTGTGTAAGGCCCCAAGCTCTATGGTATTGGGCCAACCTACCCATGATCCTGGTGCTCTAGGAGGCTCTAACCCTGGACCCCCAAGCTCTATGGTCTTGGGCCAACCTTCCTCCAGGTCTATTAACTTAATGTCATGTATATGAACGTTGTGTAAACTTGTTACAAATGTGAGTCAACCTAATGACGAATGGTCGCTGATGGAGTGATATTCTTGAGGAAGAGACAGCCAGCATGAGACTGTTGATGGCTGAGCGTCTTGGGTTGTGGTTGCCATTTTCTCTGTGGCTACCAAGTTGGGATAGGTGCACAACCTTAACAATATTGCCCTGAGTGTATACATAACAGTAAGTCCGCCAACATCTTGTCGGAAATTTCCGACACCCCAAATACTAACCCTTGACTCAATAAGATAAATACGTTGTGTTAAGATACTAATCTAACTAACTGTACTAATAGAAGTTTTAGAACATGCTAGGGACGATTGCATCAGCCGCCACAGGTATGCAGTGACTATTCCTTTGCTTAGCACATGATAGAAACTCTGTTTTCAATCTGCTCTCATTTGCGAATGTTATCTTAGACAGAGTTTAAGCAATGTTCATAGTAATTGAGAAGAATAAATTCACGTATAAATTAGCATTTACCTCCATTCATTCGTAAATTTGCACCAAAAATTCGTGCCGTGACTACCAGCTGATGAAAAGAGGGGAAGGACGCCGCGCCATGCGACGGAGTTGAGGAGCACCGGGCGTCAGAGGTGGAGGGGGCCACCGTCCTCTCCCGATAGACGCCATATTTGTGCTTATAAACTGCAGAATTGTGCCCCTCAGAGTTGCAAATTGAGCAGCAGAGTCGTGCCGTTGAACGGATTACCACGTATCAAACTGTCGCAATCTCCAAGCACGAAAGAACGTGTCCCGGTTGAATCCATTTTGTTGTGAGCTCTTAACATTAGAATTTCAACCGGGTTACGAGGCATGATTAACAACAACAAAAACAGTAAGCCTCTCGCAATTTTATTTGGTATTATTTCGTATGTCATAATGTAAATATAGTAGACTGTTGCAGTTGGTACATTGTAATTCCCCGGCAGATATACGTTGGCGAAGTGGGAGAGTGTTCTACCGGTTCCAACACAATGGAGTTCAGGGCTGGAGTACAGGGCACAGTGGCCACGAGGTCAACATTTACTGCATAACCCACCTGATTACTATCGTGTTCTTGCTGGTTCAGGAGGAAACCTTCAGATCAGCCAAGCTCAAGTTTTCGTAAACTAATCAGTAGTAGTGCAGACTACTAACTACTAAAAATTTATACTATTTGAATTTCCATGTATATTTCAACAGGTAGACTTAGCATTATTAATGTTCCCCAAAAATTTGTGGTAGTGGAAACACCCGACAAGTAACCAAAATTAATACAGTCCGCTCTTACAATTTATTTAATTTCTAATAACAATACTCATAAATACTTGTTGAGAACTTCCCACATATCTCTTGTTGTGATGTCTGTCTGTCTGTCTGTCTAACTGCCTGTCTGTCTGTCTGTCTGTCTCTCTCTCTCTCTCTCTCTCTCTCTCTCTCCTCTCTCTCTCTCTCTCTTCTCTCTCTCTCTCTCTCTCTCTCTCTCTCTCTCTCTCTCTCTCTCTCTCTCTCTCTCTCTCTCTCTTCTCTCTCTCTCTCTCTCTTCTCTCTCTCTCTCTCTCTCTCTCTCTCTCTCTCTCTCTCTCTCTCTCTCTCTCTCTCTCTCTCTCTCTCTCTCTCTCTCTCTCTCTCTCTCTCTCAACATTTATCAATTCTCAACTCACACACACACATATATTAATAGCAAAAATTATTTTAAAAATATATATGCAATGAAGGTTTTAGGTGCAATGGAATAGACAAACAGCAAATTTAACAAATTATTCCTTATATTTTTTTTTTTGAATAAACTTACATAATGACATATTGAAAATCTTCCTTTTCCCAGGGCGAGGATATCATAGATATCCTTCTCACAGCACGAGAATACCATGGTACTCCCTTATACGGAACAAATAGTCCTCCGTCCGCGCCTTGTCCCTCATAACCTGCTCCTTAGGCATCCTCAGTCCATCACTGTCAGTCCCCCACTTGGCGCACTTTGCCTCATACCGCTCTATCCTCTTGCGGTCTCGGTGGTAGGTGGAGTCCGTGGTGGTGTCGTCTCTGATGTGGTCCTGTAGGCGGCGGAGCAGGTTGGGCAGGGACGGCCGCCACTCTTGGTTGGACAGTGTCGCCTCCTGAAACAGGTTCACTAGTACCGGATCTTTGGTACCTGTCACCTCTAGGATCTCCTGCATTAGACGGCCGTATTGGAACACGTCTGAGGCGAAGGTGCTGGGTTCACCAGCCAAGAGTTCGGGGGCGTAGAGCGGGTAGTCTTCGGGGTCACCTTTTGTAAGGACCACTTCACCACTATTACAAGAGAGACCGAAGTCGATCACGCTAATTTTTGGGTGGTCGGGTGAGCCTTCAATCATTACATTGTTGGATTTTATGTCATTATGGACATAGCCTTTTGTGTGGACATGCAATAATTTTAGGCCAATTTTAAACCCTATCTGCACTACGTCGTATTGCGAGTGGCATAAAATCTTGTCCACATTCGTGTCCCCTTTATAAGTCGTCAGGAGAGCTGGGCAGTCGTGAGACACTGCCAGTAGGAGGGGCGCGCCTCCAGCCCCCTTCAGGTCTGACAAGACGCCAGCTTCCCGTTTGAAGCTATCAGCAGCCGATGCACGGTTGGCCACTTTAAGTGCAGCCTGCTCTCCGTGCCAGTTAACCAGGGCTACTCTACCGTAAGCCCCGGAGCCCAGAGTTTTTATCTTCTTCCTCAAGAGCTGTGCCACGTCGTGAGCCCCAAGACGCTCCATTTTCCCAGACTAACTAGTCAGATGTCCAGCTAGTCCAGCAGGTGTTAATATCCTAGATGCCAGACATTATAGTCAAGAGGATCACCAGGGCTGACCAGAGGGGCAGGCAAGGGAAAATGTTCATGGTCGTCACACCATTTTGATCACCCGTCAAGTTGTCTTAGGAACACCAGAGACATTATTGACAGGACTTTATCCTCAAGTTGTCAAGTGCAGTTTGAATACGACTGTGAAGTAATGTGGTAGTGATAGTGAGTAGTGTGGTAGTGATGGTGAGTAGTGTGGTAGTGATGGTGAGTAGTGTGGTAGTGATGACGATGGTGAGTAGTGTGGTAGTGATAGTGAGTAGTGTGGTGAGTAGTGTGGTAGTGATGTGTTGTGAGTAGTGTGGTAGTGATGGTGATGGTGAGTAGTGTGGTAGTGATGGTGTTGGTGAGTAGTGTGGTAGTGAGATGATGGTGAGTAGTGTGGTAGTGATGGTATTGGTGAGTAGTGTGGTAGTGATGGTGTTGGTGAGTAGTGTGGTAGTGATGATGATGGTGAGTAGTGTGGTAGTGATGGTGTTGGTGAGTAGTGTGGTAGTGATGATGATGGTGAGTAGTGTGGTAGTGATGATGATGGTGAGTAGTGTGGTAGTGATGGTGTTGGTGAGTAGTGTGGTAGTGATGGTGTGGTGAGTAGTGTGGTAGTGATGTGTTGGTGAGTAGTGTGGTAGTGATGGTGTTGGTGAGTAGTGTGGTAGTGATGGTGTTGGTGAGTAGTGTGGTAGTGATGGTGTTGGTGAGTAGTGTGGTAGTGATGTGTTGGTGAGTAGTGTGGTAGTGATGGTGTTGGTGAGTAGTGTGGTAGTGATGGTGTTGGTGAGTAGTGTGGTAGTGATGGTGAGTAGTGTGGTAGTGATGGTGTTGGTGAGTAGTGTGGTAGTGATGATGATGGTGAGTAGTGTGGTAGTGATGGTGTTGGTGAGTAGTGTGGTAGTGATGGTGTTGGTGAGTAGTGTGGTAGTGATGATGATGGTGAGTAGTGTGGTAGTGATGGTGTTGGTGAGTAGTGTGGTAGTGATGATGATGGTGAGTAGTGTGGTAGTGATGATGATGGTGAGTAGTGTGGTAGTGATGATGATGGTGAGTAGTGTGGTAGTGATGATGATGGTGAGTAGTGTGGTAGTGATGGTGTTGGTGAGTAGTGTGGTAGTGATGGTGTTGGTGAGTAGTGTGGTAGTGATGGTGTTGGTGAGTAGTGTGGTAGTGATGGTGTTGGTGAGTAGTGTGGTAGTGATGGTGTTGGTGAGTAGTGTGGTAGTGATGGTGTTGGTGAGTAGTGTGGTAGTGATGGTGTTGGTGAGTAGTGTGGTAGTGATGGTGTTGGTGAGTAGTGTGGTAGTGATGGTGTTGGTGAGTAGTGTGGTAGTGATGGTGTTGGAGAGTAGTGTGGTAGTGATGTTGTTGGTGAGTAGTGTGGTAGTGATGGTGTTGGTGAGTAGTGTGGTAGTGATGGTGTTGGTGAGTAGTGTGGTAGTGATGGTGTTGGTGAGTAGTGTGGTAGTGATGATGATGTGAGTAGTGTGGTAGTGATGGAGTTATAAGTAGTGTGGTAGTGATGGTGTTGGTGAGTAGTGTGGTAGTGATGGTGTTGGTGAGTAGTGTGGTAGTGATGATGTTGGTGAGTAGTGTGGTAGTGATGATGTTGGTGAGTAGTGTGGTAGTGATGATGATGGTGAGTAGTGTGGTAGTGATGGTGTTGGTGAGTAGTGTGGTCGTGATGGTGTTGGTGAGTAGTGTGGTAGTGATGATGATGGTGAGTAGTGTGGTAGTGATGGTGTTGGTGAGTAGTGTGGTAGTGATGGTGTTGGTGAGTAGTGTGGTAGTGATGATGATGGTGAGTAGTGTGGTAGTGATGATGATGGTGAGTAGTGTGGTAGTGATGGTGTTGGTGAGTAGTGTGGTAGTGATGATGATGGTGAGTAGTGTGGTAGTGATGGTGTTGGTGAGTAGTGTGGTAGTGATGGTGATGGAGAGTAGTATGGTAGTGATGGTCTTGGTGAGTAGTGTGGTAGTGATGATGATGGTGAGTAGTGTGGTAGTGATGTTGGTGAGGAGTGTGGTAGTGATGTTGGTGAGTAGTGCGGTAGTGATGATGGTGAGTAGTGTGGG
>WNGS01006403.1:54004-70261 GCA_020271785.1 Procambarus virginalis | reverse complement strand
GTGAGGTAAGGTCAGCTTACGGCAGGTAGAGTGAGGGAGGATTATGGGAGGTTTTTATCCTTTTTCCACGAAATGTGTTAATCAGGGGCGCGTGTGTGTGGGGTGTGGGGTGCGTGTGCGCGTGCGTGCGTGCGTGAGTGTGTCCGTAGTTCTCGTAAGCGGTAACTTCTACCCAATGAGCCACGCTGAGATTTTAATGAAATATAATATCCTGAACAAGAATTTGATACTATATTACCTCACACTGTACACCTGATTAATTGACCAGAAAGGCGGGTACCTACCAGATTGTCTCCCGTTCACACAACTAGATGAGTGATGACATATGGTCGATGATGATGCTCCGTCGTCGGCTTCCACTAGGTGATTCACTAAGGTGTTCTTCTATCTACACAAAACTCTGGAGTCAGTCACTGTATCGTTGTGTTGCGGTTCACTAATTTACTGTATCATTGATCACAATCACCACCCAACAAACACAATCACCAGTCCCACGGCCACAGTGGGTCGACCCAGCTGCCGGTCAGGTCAGGTCGCCTTACGCTGTCCTCCACACTATGCACCGGTGATCCACTAGCTCCACTTTTGATTTCTTCGCACAATCGCTAGCGATATGACTATGCTATGTAGCACCCTGCTAGCTACACACTGCGAGAGGCCAAATACTATGATCTAGCCTCAATAATCCTTCAATTTCCCGTGAAATTGACGAATTTCCGCGGACCTCGCTAATCGCGTGTGTCTCCCACCGTCGCTACTGTGTACTGAGTAGTGTGGTAGTGATGTTGGTGAGTAGTATGGTAGTGATGGTGTTGGTGAGTAGTGTGGTAGTGATGTTGGTGAGTAGTGTGGTAGTGATGATGGTGGTGAGTAGTGTGGTAGTGATGATGATGTTGTGTAGTGTGGTAGTGATGGTGTTGGTGAGTAGTGTGGTAGTGATGATGGTGAGTAGTGTGGTAGTGATGGTGTTGGTGAGTAGTGTGGTAATGATGATGGTGAGTAGTGTGGTAGTGATGGTGTTGGTGAGTAGTGTGGTAATGATGATGGTGAGTAGTGTGGTAGTGATGATGATGGTGAGTAGTGTGGGAGTGATGGTGTTGGTGAGTAGTGTGGTAGTGCAGTGATGATGGTGAGTAGTGTGGTAGTGCAGTGATGATGGAGAGTAGTGTGGTAGTGCAATGATGATGGTGAGTAGTGTGGTAGTGCAGTGATGATGGTGAGTAGTGTGGTAGTGTTGATGTTGGTGAGTAGTGTGGTATTGGTGATGATGGTGAGTAGTGTAGTAGTGATGATGATGGTGAGTAGTGTGGTAGTGGTGATGATGGTGAGTAGTGTGGTAGTGGTGATGATGGTGAGTAGTGTGGTAGTGATGATGTTAGTGAGTAGTGTGGTAGTGATGATGTTGGTGAGTAGTGTGGTAGTGATGATGTTAGTGAGTAGTGTGGTAGTGATGATGATGGTGAGTAGTGTACTCACCTAGTTACTCACCTAGTTGTGCTTGCGGGGGTTGAGCTCTGGCTCTTTGGTCCCGCCTCTCAACCGTCAATCAACAGGTGTACAGTTTCCTGAGCCTAATGGGCTCTATCATATCTACATTTGAAACTGTGTATGGAGTCAGCCTCCACCACATCGCTTCCTAATGCATTCCATTTGTCAACCACTCTGACACTAAAAAAGTTCTTTCTAATATCTCTGTGGCTCATTTGGGCACTCAGCTTCCACCTGTGTCCCCTAGTGCGTGTGCCCCTTGTGTTAAACAGCCTGTCTTTATCAACCCTGTCGATTCCCCTGAGAATCTTGAATGTGGTGATCATGTCCCCCCTAACTCTTCTGTCTTCCAACGAAGTGAGGTTTAATTCCTGCAGTCGCTCCTCGTAGCTCATACCTCTCAGCTCGGGTACTAGTCTGGTGGCAAACCTTTGAACCTTTTCCAGTTTAGTCTTATGCTTGACTAGATAGGGACTCCATGCTGGAGCCGCATACTCCAGGATTGGTCTGACATATGTGGTATATAATGTTCTGAAAGATTCCTTACACAAGTTTCTAAAGGCCGTTCTTATGTTAGCCAACCTGGCATATGCTGCTGATGTTATCCTCTTGATATGAGCTTCAGGGGACAGGTCTGGCGTGATATCAACCCCCAGGTCTTTCTCTCTCTCTGACTCTTGAAGTATTTCATCTCCCAAATGATACCTTGTATCTGGTCTCCTGCTTCCTACCCCTATCTTCATTACATTACATTTGCTTGGGTTAAACTCTAACAGCCATTTGTTCGACCATTCCTGCAGCTTGTCCAGGTCTTCTTGAAGTCTCAAGCTGTCCTCCTCTGTCTTAATCCTTCTCATAATTTTGGCGTCGTCAGCAAACATTGAGAGGAATGAGTCTATACCCTCTGGGAGATCATTTACGTATATCAGAAACAGGATAGGTCCAAGTACAGAGCCCTGTGGGACTCCACTGGTGACTTCACGCCAGTCTGAGGTCTCACCCCTCACTGTAACTCTCTGTTCCTATTGCTTAGGTACTCCCTTATCCACTGGAGCGCCCTACCTGTTACTCCTGCCTGTTTCTCCAGCTTATGCATCAACCTTTTATGGGGTACTGTGTCAAAGGCTTTCCGACAGTCCAAAAAAATGCAGTCCGCCCACCCTTCTCTTTCTTGCTTAATTCTTGTCACCTGATCGTAGAATTCTATCAATCCTGTAAGGCAAGATTTACCCTCCCTGAACCCATGTTGATGGGTTGTCACGAAGTCTCTTCTCTCCAGATGTGTTACTAGGTTTTTTCTCACAATCTTCTCCATCACCTTGCATGGTATACAAGTTAAGGACACTGGCCTGTAGTTCAGTGCCTCTTGTCTGTCACCCTTTTTGTATATTGGTACTACATTAGCAGTCTTCCATATTTCTGGTAGGTCCCCCGTTTCCAGTGACTTACTATACACTATGGAGAGTGGTAAGCAAAGTGCTCCTGCACACTCTTTCAATACCCATGGCGAGATTCCATCCGGCCCAACAGCTTTTCTCACATCCAGCTCCAATAGGTGCTTTTTGACCTCATCTCTTGTAATTTCGAACCTATCCAAGGTCACCTGGTTTGCTGCCACCTCTCCCAGCGCCGTGATATCTCCCTGTTCTATTGTAAAGACCTCCTGGAACCTTTTGTTGAGTTCTTCACACACCTCTTTGTCAGTGTGGTAGTGATGGTGTGTGAGTAGTGTGGTATTGATGATGTTGGTGAGTAGTGTGGTAGTGATGGTGTTGGTGAGTAGTGTGGTAGTGATGATGTTAGTGAGTAGTGTGGTAGTGATGATGTTGGTGAGTAGTGTGGTAGTGATGGTGTTGGTGAGTAGTGTGGTAGTGGTGATGATGGTAAGTAGTGTGGTAGTGGTGATGATGGTGAGTAGTGTGGTAGTGGTGATGATGGTGAGTAGTGTGGTAGTGATGATGTTAGTGAGTAGTGTGGTAGTGATGGTGTTGGTGAGTAGTGTGGTAGTGATGATGTTAGTGAGTAGTGTGGTAGTGATGGTGTTGGTGAGTAGTGTGGTAGTGATGATGATGGTGAGTAGTGTGGTAGTGTTGATGATGGTGAGTAGTGTGGTAGTGTTGATGATGGTGAGTAGTGTGGTAGTGTTGATGATGGTGAGTAGTGTGGTAGTGTTGATGATGGTGAGTAGTGTGGGAGTGATGGTGTTGGTGAGTAGTGTGGTAGTGGTGATGTTGGTGAGTAGTGTGGTAGTGATGATGTTGGTGAGTAGTGTGGTAGTGGTGATGGTGAGTAGTGTGGTAGTGATGGTGTTGGTGAGTAGTGTGGTAGTGGTGATAGTGAGTAGTGTGGTAGTGATGGTGTTGGTGAGTAGTGTGGTAGTGATGGTGTTGGTGAGTAGTGTGGTAGTGGTGATGGTGAGTAGTGTGGTAGTGATGGTGTTGGTGATTAGTGTGGTAGTGGTGATGATGGTGAGTAGTGTAGTAGTGATGGTGATGGTGAGTAGTGTAGTAGTGATGGTGTTGGTGAGTAGTGTGGTAGTGGTGATGATGGTGAGTAGTGTAGTAGTGATGGTGTTGGTGAGTAGTGTGGTAGTGATGGTGTTGGTGAGTAGTGTGGTAGTGATGGTGTGGTGAGTAGTGTGGTAGTGGTGATGGTGAGTAGTGTGGTAGTGATGGTGTTGGTGATTAGTGTGGTAGTGGTGATGATGGTGAGTAGTGTGGGAGTGATGGTGTTGGTGAGTAGTGTGGTAGTGGTGATGATGGTGAGTAGTGTAGTAGTGATGGTGTTGGTGAGTAGTGTGGTAGTGATGATGTTAGTGAGTAGTGTGGTAGTGATGGTGTTTATAAGTAGTGTGGTAGTGATGGTGTTGGTGAGTAGTGTGGTAGTGATGGTGTTGGTGAGTAGTGTGGTAGTGATGATGGTGAGTAGTGTGGTAGTGATGATGGTGGTGAATAGTGTGGTAGTGATGGTGTTGGTGAGTAGTGTGGTAGTGATGGTGTTGGTGAGTAGTGTGGTAGTGATGATGGTGAGTAGTGTGGTAGTGATGTTGGTGAGTAGTATGGTAGTGATGGTGTTGGTGAGTAGTGTGGTAGTGATGGTGTTGGTGAGTAGTGTGGTAGTGACGATGATGGTGAGTAGTGTGGTAGTGATGGTGTTGGTGAGTAGTGTGGTACTGACGATGATGGTGAGTAGTGTGGTAGTGATGGTGTTGGTGAGTAGTGTGGTAGTGATGGTGTTGGTGAGTAGTGTGGTAGTGATGCTGTGTGAGTAGTGTGGTAGTGATGGTGTTGGGAGAGTAGTGTGGTAGTGATGGTGTTGGTGAGCAGTGTGGTAGTGACGATGATGGTGAGTAGTGTGGTAGTGATGGTGTTGGTGAGTAGTGTGGTAGTGACGATGATGGTGAGTAGTGTGGTAGTGATGGTGTTGGTGAGTAGTGTGGTAGTGATGTTAGTGAGTAGTGTGGTAGTGATGGTGTTGGTGAGTAGTGTGGTAGTGACGATGATGGTGAGTAGTACTCACCTAATTGTACTCACCTAATTGTGCATGCGGGGGTTGAGCTTTGGCTCTTTGGTCCCGCCTCTCAACTGTCAATCAACTGGTGTACAGATTCCTGAGCCTACTGGGCTCTATCATATCTACATTTGAAACTGTGTATGGAGTCAGCCTCCACTACATCACTTCCTAGTGCATTCTATTTACTAACTACTCTGACACTGAAAAAGTTCTTTCTAATGTCTCTGTGGCTCATTTGGTTACTCAGCTTCCACCTGTGTCCCCTTGTTCGCGCCCCTCCAGTGTTGAATAGTTCATCCTTGTTTACCCGGTCAATTCCCCTGAGGATTTTGTAGGTTGTGATCATGTCCCCCCTTACTCTTCTGTCTTCCAGTGTCGTAAGTTGCATTTCCCGCAGCCTTTCCTCATAACTCATGCCTCTTAGTTCTGGGACTAGTCTAGTAGCATACCTTTGGACTTTTTCCAGCTTCGTCTTGTGCTTGACAAGGTACGGGCTCCATGCTGGGGCCGCGTACTCCAGGATTGGTCTTACATATGTGGTGTACAAGATTCTGAATGATTCCTTACACAGGTTCCTGAACGCCGTTCTGATGTTAGCCAGCCTCGCATATGCCGCAGACGTTATTCTCTTTATGTGGGCTTCAGGAGATAGGTTTGGTGTGATATCAACTCCTAGATCTTTCTCTCTGTCTGTTTCATTAAGTACTTCATCACCTATTCTGTATCCTGTGTCTGGCCTCCTTTTTCCACTGCCTAGTTTCATTACTTTGCATTTACTTGGGTTGAACTTCAACAGCCATTTGTTGGACCATTCACTCAGTCTATCTAGGTCATCTTGTAGCCTCCTACTATCATCCTCTGTTTCAATCCTCCTCATAATTTTTGCATCGTCGGCAAACATTGAGAGGAACGAATCTATACCCTCTGGGAGATCATTTACATACACCAGAAACAGTATAGGTCCAAGGACTGACCCCTGCGGGACTCCACTTGTACCGTCTCGCCAATCTTAGACTTCACCCCTCAGTAGTGTGGTAGTGATGGTGTTGGTGAGTAGTGTGGTAGTGATGTTGGTGAGTAGTGTGGTAGTGATGATGGTGGTGAGTAGTGTGGTAGTGATGATGATGTTGAGTAGTGTGGTAGTGATGGTGTTGGTGAGTAGTGTGGTAGTGATGGTGTTGGTGAGTAGTGTGGTAGTGATGGTGTTGGTGAGTAGTGTGGTAGTGATGGTTTGGTGAGTAGTGTGGTAGTGATGGTGTTGGTGAGTAGTGTGGTAGTGATGGTGTTGGTGAGTAGTGTGGTAGTGATGATGTTGGTGAGTAGTGTGGTAGTGATGGTGTTGGTGAGTAGTGTGGTAGTGATGGTGTTGGTGAGTAGTGTGGTAGTGATGGTGTTGGTGAGTAGTGTGTAGTGATTGTGTTGGTGAGTAGTGTGGTAGTGGTGATGGTGAGTATGTGGGTAGTGATGGTGTTGGTGATTAGTGTGGTAGTGATGGTGTTGGTGAGTAGTGTGGTAGTGATGTTGTTGGTGAGTAGTGTGGTAGTGATGGTGTTGGTGAGTAGTGTGGTAGTTATGATGGTGAGTAGTGTGGTAGTGATGATGATAATGAGTAGGTGGTAGTGATGATGATGGTGAGTAGTGTGGTAGTGATGGTGTTGGTGAGTAGTGTGGTAGTGATGATGGTGAGTAGTGTGGTAGTGATGATGATGGTGAGTAGTGTGGAAGTGATGGTGTTGGTGAGTAGTGTGGTAGTGATGGTGTTGGTGAGTAGTGTGGTAGTGATGATGTTGGTGAGTAGTGTGGTAGTGATGATGATGTTGAGTAGTGTGGTAGTGATGGTGTTGGTGAGTAGTGTGGTAGTAATGGTGTTGGTGAGTAGTGTGGTAGTGATGGTGTTGAGGCTGGACCCCACCTCTGTAGGCCCGCTCTCTCTCCCTCTCTCTCACCCTCTCTCTCTCTCTCTCTCTCTCTCTCTCTCTCTCTCATCTCTCTCTCTCTCTATCTCTTCTCATGTCTCTCTCTCTCCCTCTCTCTCTCTCTCTCTCCTCTCTCTCTCTCTATCTCTCTCTCTCTCTCTCTCACTCTCATATATCGACACACTCAGCAGTATTTCACTCTCAGCTCTGTAAAATGTATTTAATACACCATAATTATCCGGTGTTGGTCAGATTTGATTGGAGAGCAGTCCAACTCCTCTCAATGGCCAATATTTACGATGGCAACTAGGGCAATCTAAGGCAACCTCCCGTTATGAAAATAAAATAGTTTTCACACATTTTTCATTCGCAAACAACAATGCTATACTTCTGTGTATTCTTAGATTATTGTGTATATATAGGCTCGCACGTAAATTAGTGTGTGTGAGTGGTGGTGTGTTGTGCGTGTGCGTGTGCCTGATTGCGTGCGTGCATCTGCGATATCGCAACACACCTATATGAACTTGGAATGGACTATTTAAAAACTACCACACGTAATCGCTACAATAAGGGGATTATCCTCATTTTGGGCGCAAGTTCTGAGCTTACTTGATGAAGAGGCACTCGTTGGCCCTAGCCTGGCTGGCACCTAGCCTGGCTGACAGCTAGCCTGGCTGACACCTAGCCTGGCTGGACCTAGCCTGGCTGACACCTAGTCTGGCTGACACCTAGCCTGGCTGGCACGTAGTCTGGCTGGCACTAGCCTGGCTGACACTAGCCTGGCTGGCACCTAGCCTGGCTGGCACCTAGTCTGGCTGACACCTAGCCTGGCTGACACCTAGCCTGGCTGGCACACCTAGCCTGGCTGGCAACCTAGCCTGGCTGACATCTAGCCTGGCTGACACCTAGCCTGGCTGACACCTAGCCTGGGCACCTAGCCTGGCTGACACCTAGCCTGGCTGGCACCTAGCCTGGCTGGCACCTAGCCTGGCTGGCACCTAGCCTGGCTGACACCTAGCCTGGCTGGCACCTAGCCTGGCGACACCTAGCGGCTGCACCTAGCCTGGCTGGCACCTAGCCTGGCTGACACCTAGCCTGGCTGACACCTAGTCTGGCTGACACCTAGCCTGGCTGGCACCTAGCCTGGCTGGCACCTATCCTGGCTGGTAACCTAGCCTGGCTGACACCTAGTCTGGGCTGGCACCTAGCCTGGCTGACACCTAGTCTGGCNGGTGGTGAGTAGTGTGATAGTGATGGGTTGGTGAGTAGTGTGGTAGTGATAGTGAGCAGTGTGGTAGTGATGGGTGAGTAGTGTGGTGGTGAAGATGTTTGTGAGTAGTGTGGTAGTGATGATGATGGTGAGTAGTGTGGTAGTGAAGATGATGGTGGGAGTGTGGTAGTGATGGTGTTGGTGAGTTGGTGAGTAGTGTGGTAGTCAAGATGATGGTGAGTAGTGTGGTAGTGATGGTGTTGGTGAGTAGTGTGGTAGTGATGGTGTTGGTGAGTAGTGTGGTAGTGATGGTGTTGGTGAGTAGTGTGGTAGTGATGATGATGGTGAGTAGTGTGGTAGTGATGGTGTGGTGAGTAGTGTGGTAGTGATGGTGTAGTGAGTAGTGTGGTAGTGATGATGATGGTGAGTGTGTGGTAGTGATGGTGTTGGTGAGTAGTGTGTAGTGATGTGATGGTGAGTAGTGTGGTAGTGATGATGATGGTGAGTAGTGTGGTAGTGATGGTGTTGGTGAGTAGTGTGGTAGTGATGGTGTTGGTGAGTAGTGTGGTAGTGATGGTGTTGGTGAGTAGTGTGGTAGTGATGGTGTTGGTGAGTAGTGTGGTAGTGATGGTGTTGTGAGTAGTGTGGTATGATGGTGTTGGTAGTAGTGTGGTAGTGATGGTGTTGGTGAGTAGTGTGGTAGTGATGGTGTGGTGAGTAGTGTGGTAGTGATGGTGTTGGTGAGTAGTGTGGTAGTGATGGTGTTGGTGAGTAGTGTGGTAGTGATGGTGTTGGTGAGTAGTGTGGTAGTGATGGTGTTGGTGAGTAGTGTGGTAGTGATGGTGTTGGTGAGTAGTGTGGTAGTGATGGTGTTGGTGAGTAGTGTGGTAGTGATGGTGTTGGTGAGTAGTGTGGTAGTGATGGTGTTGGTGAGTAGTGTGGTAGTGATGGTGTTGGTGAGTAGTGTGGTAGTGATGGTGTTGGTGAGTAGTGTGGTAGTGATGGTGTTGGTAAGTAGTGTGGTAGTGATGGTGTTGGTGAGTAGTGTTGTAGTAATGGTGTTGGAGAGTAGTGTGGTAGTGATGGTGTTGGTGAGTAGTGTGGTAGTGATGGTGTTGGTGAGTAGTGTGGTAATGATGTTGGTGAGTAGTGTGGTAGTGATGATGATGGTGAGTAGTGTGGTATGATGGTGTTGGTGAGTAGTGTTGTAGTGATGTTGGTGAGTAATGTGGTAGTGATGATGATGGTGAGTAGTGTGGTAGTGATGGTGTTGGTGAGTAGTGTGGTAGTGATGATGATGGTGAGTAGTGTGGTACTGATGGTGTTGGTGAGTAGTGTGGTAGTGATGATGATGGTGAGTAGTACTCACCTAGTTGTACTCACCTAGTTGTGCTTGCGGGGGTTGAGCTCTGGCTCTTTGGTCCCGCCTCTCAACCGTCAATCAACAGGTGTACAGTTTCCTGAGCCTAATGGGCTCTATCATATCTACATTTGAAACTGTGTATGGAGTCAGCCTCCACCACATCGCTTCCTAATGCATTCCATTTGTCAACCACTCTGACACTAAAAAAGTTCTTTCTAATATCTCTGTGGCTCATTTGGGCACTCAGCTTCCACCTGTGTCCCCTAGTGCGTGTGCCCCTTGTGTTAAACAGCCTGTCTTTATCAACCCTGTCGATTCCCCTGAGAATCTTGAATGTGGTGATCATGTCCCCCCTAACTCTTCTGTCTTCCAACGAAGTGAGGTTTAATTCCTGCAGTCGCTCCTCGTAGCTCATACCTCTCAGCTCGGGTACTAGTCTGGTGGCAAACCTTTGAACCTTTTCCAGTTTAGTCTTATGCTTGACTAGATAGGGACTCCATGCTGGAGCCGCATACTCCAGGATTGGTCTGACATATGTGGTATATAATGTTCTGAAAGATTCCTTACACAAGTTTCTAAAGGCCGTTCTTATGTTAGCCAACCTGGCATATGCTGCTGATGTTATCCTCTTGATATGAGCTTCAGGGGACAGGTCTGGCGTGATATCAACCCCCAGGTCTTTCTCTCTCTCTGACTCTTGAAGTATTTCATCTCCCAAATGATACCTTGTATCTGGTCTCCTGCTTCCTACCCCTATCTTCATTACATTACATTTGCTTGGGTTAAACTCTAACAGCCATTTGTTCGACCATTCCTGCAGCTTGTCCAGGTCTTCTTGAAGTCTCAAGCTGTCCTCCTCTGTCTTAATCCTTCTCATAATTTTGGCGTCGTCAGCAAACATTGAGAGGAATGAGTCTATACCCTCTGGGAGATCATTTACGTATATCAGAAACAGGATAGGTCCAAGTACAGAGCCCTGTGGGACTCCACTGGTGACTTCACGCCAGTCTGAGGTCTCACCCCTCACTGTAACTCTCTGTTTCCTATTGCTTAGGTACTCCCTTATCCACTGGAGCGCCCTACCTGTTACTCCTGCCTGTTTCTCCAGCTTATGCATCAACCTTTTATGGGGTACTGTGTCAAAGGCTTTCCGACAGTCCAAAAAAATGCAGTCCGCCCACCCTTCTCTTTCTTGCTTAATTCTTGTCACCTGATCGTAGAATTCTATCAAGCCTGTAAGGCAAGATTTACCCTCCCTGAACCCATGTTGATGGGTTGTCACGAAGTCTCTTCTCTCCAGATGTGTTACTAGGTTTTTTCTCACAATCTTCTCCATCACCTTGCATGGTATACAAGTTAAGGACACTGGCCTGTAGTTCAGTGCCTCTTGTCTGTCACCCTTTTTGTATATTGGTACTACATTAGCAGTCTTCCATATTTCTGGTAGGTCCCCCGTTTCCAGTGACTTACTATACACTATGGAGAGTGGTAAGCAAAGTGCTCCTGCACACTCTTTCAATACCCATGGCGAGATTCCATCCGGCCCAACAGCTTTTCTCACATCCAGCTCCAATAGGTGCTTTTTGACCTCATCTCTTGTAATTTCGAACCTATCCAAGGTCACCTGGTTTGCTGCCACCTCTCCCAGCGCCGTGATATCTCCCTGTTCTATTGTAAAGACCTCCTGGAACCTTTTGTTGAGTTCTTCACACACCTCTTTGTCATTCTCTGTGTACCTGTCCTCGCCCACCCTAAGTTTAATCACCTGTTCCTTCACTGTTGTCTTCCTCCTGATGTGACTGTGTAGTAGCTTTGGTTCAGTCTTGGCTTTGTTAGCTATATCATTTTCATACCTTTTCTCAGCTGCTCTTCTCACACTGACATACTCGTTCCTGGTTCTCTGGTATCTCTCTCTACTTTCTGGTGTTCTGTTATTACGAAAGTTCCTCCATGCCCTTTTGTTCAGCTCTTTGCTTTCATACATTCCCTATTAAACCACGGATTCTTCCTTTGCTTCTCTGTTTTTCCTGTTGGGCTGGGACAAACCTGCTTACAGCCTCCTGACATTTTTGGGTGACATAGTCCATCATGTCTTGTACGGACTTGGTTCCGAGTTCTGTGTCCCAATGTATATCCCATAGGAATTTATTCATCTCCTCATAGTTTCCCTTTCTGTACGCCAGCCCTTTGGTTCCCAGTTCTTTTTTGGGGGTGATAATTCCTAGCTCAACCAGGTACTCAAAGCTCAATACACTATGATCACTCATTCCCAAGGGGGCTTCCAACTTAACTTCCCTTATATCCGACTCATTTAGGGTAAATATCAAATCCAGCAAGGCTGGTTCATCCCCTCCTCTCATTCTTGTCGGTCCCTTGACGTGTTGACTTAGAAAGTTTCTTGTTGCCACATCCAGCAGCTTAGCTCTCCACGTGTCTGGGCCTCCGTGTGGGTCTCTGTTCCCCCAATCTATCTTCCCATGGTTGAAGTCTCCCATGATTAGAAGTCTGGATCCGTTCCTGCTAGCCACAGAAGCTGCTCTCTCTATTATATTGATGGTGGCCATGTTGTTTCTATCATATTCCTGTCTGGGTCTTCTGTCATTCGGTGGGGGGTTATATATGACTACTATTATAATTTTCTGTCCTCCAGTTGCAATGGTGCCTGATATGTAGTCCCTGAAACCTTCACAGTTCTGAATTACCATCTCTTCGAAACTCCAACCTTCTCTTAGTAGCAAAGCCACACCACCTCCTCCTCTCCCTTCTCTCTCTTTCCTCACTACATAGTAGCCCTGTGGAAACACTGCATTTGTTATGATTTTCGTTAGCTTTGTTTCTGTGAGTGCTATTATGTCTGGGTTTTCTTCTAGTGCCCACTCTCCAAGTTCACTAGTTTTATTTGTAATCCCATCTATGTTAGTGTACATCGCCTTGAAGCTCACTTTCTTCTGTTCATTTACATATCCCTTTCTTGGCGAGTATTCTACTGGTGTGGGAAGCTGTTCCGTGGGTGAGAGGATCTGTGAGGTGGTTTGCAGGGTCGCAGAGGGTTTTGGGGTGGGGGGTGGGGGTTTAAGGGAAGGGGGAACGGGTAGGGTGTGGGTTAAGGAGATAGGGGGGACATGGAGGATACGGGGTGAGGGGGGAGGAGGAATAGGGAGGGTATGGGATGAAGGGGGAAGGGGGACTGGGGGGGAAAGGTGGGAGGGGGGACATGATGGGAATGGGGATGGGTTGTCGGGGTCAGAATGGGGTGGGGGGGGAGGGAGGGTTGGGTGGGGGCAGGTAGGGTGAGGAGAAGGAAGGGTTTCTATGCAGAGGGGGTTGGTGGTGTTGCCCCCCCCCCTCTGGTGTTGCTGGGATGCTGGTTTTGGGTTCCCCTCTTGTCTCTGGGACTGCTGTGTTGGGGGCTGTGATTTCCTGGTTTGCTCCTCTCTCCCTGCGCTTCCTCCTTGCCTCTGCTGCCCTGGCTCTCTCCTCCTTCGTCCTGTCCCTCTGCAGGAATACTTGTTTGTATCCCTCCACATGTTGGAGACGACTCTTCTTTTCTAGAATATCCTCCTTTGTGGTTTCGTTTGCAAACACCACCTTTATAAGTCGGTTTCTGTCCCTGTTGTACCAGCCCAACCTGAAAACCTTCTCAATGTTGTGTGCAGCCTCTTCCATCTGTAACCCCTTCAGTAGCCCATGTACTGCCTCTCTATCCTTGCCATTCCATTCTTGCCTGTTGGATCCTTCCTGTTCTTTGATGCCTACAACTACCACTGATCTCTTTCTCTCCAGCAGTTGAGTGGTGCACCTTGCTGCTTCCTGTGAGGTAGCAGCTTGCATGGCTACCTCCCTCACTGTGGCCATTGCTTCTGAGCTCTTTTTCAATATGTCCGCAAATGTGTCAGGTACAGAGGCATTTCCTTCCAATGTAACATTCCCACCTTCCCTTTGGATGATAATCTGATGCTCGGTCTCTTTATTTTTCTCTGTGAGAGATTTGATCTCCTCCCTTGCTGATGTCAGCTCACTTTGCAGGTTGTTAATTGTAATCCTCATTTCATTCATCTCCCTCCTAAATTCCTCCAGTGCTTGGTGTAGCAATTCTTGCGTTTGTTCGCCCTGGCTGCTTCCCATAACCCTGTTTCGGCCTCCTGCCATTTTGCCCCTTGTCAAGAGAGGTAGCAAGGGAGAGAGAGAGCAAGGGAGAGAGAGATCAAGAGAGCAAAAGAGAGAACAGGAGAGACCCAGAGAGAGCGAACAAGAGAGAGAGAGAGAGCAAGGGAGAGAGAGAGCAAGAGAGCAAAAGAGAGAACAGGAGAGACCCAGAGAGAGCAAACAAGAGAGAGAGAGAGCAAGAGAGAGAGAGCAAGCGAGAGAGAGAGCAAGAGAGAGAGAGAGAGAGAGAGAGAGAGAGAGAGAGAGAGAGAGCGTGTGTTCCTTGGGATGGGGTTGAGAGGTGAGGTAAGGTCAGCTTACGGCAGGTAGAGTGAGGGAGGATTATGGGAGGTTTTTTTATCCTTTTTCCACGAAATGTGTTAATCAGGGGCGCGTGTGTGTGGGGTGTGGGGTGCGTGTGCGCGTGCGTGCGTGCGTGAGTGTGTCCGTAGTTCTCGTAAGCGGTAACTTCTACCCAATGAGCCACGCTGAGATTTTAATGAAATATAATATCCTGAACAAGAATTTGATACTATATTACCTCACACTGTACACCTGATTAATTGACCAGAAAGGCGGGTACCTACCAGATTGTTTCCCGTTCACACAACTAGATGAGTGATGACATATGGTCGATGATGATGCTCCGTCGTCGGCTTCCACTAGGTGATTCACTAAGGTGTTCTTCTATCTACACAAAACTCTGGAGTCAGTCACTGTATCGTTGTGTTGCGGTTCACTAATTTACTGTATCACTGATCACAATCACCACCCAACAAACACAATCACCAGTTCCACGGCCACGGTGGGTCGACCCAGCTGCCGGTCAGGTCAGGTCGCCTTACGCTGTCCTCCACACTATGCACCGGTGATCCACTAGCTCCACTTTTGATTTCTTCGCACAATCGCTAGCGATATGACTATGCTATGTAGCACCCTGCTAGCTACACACTGCGAGAGGCCAAATACTATGATCTAGCCTCAATAATCCTTCAATGTCCCGTGAAATTGACGAATTTCCGCGGACCTCGCTAATCGCGTGTGTCTCCCACCGTCGCTACTGTGCTACTCTACTGTGCTAGTAGTGTGGTAGTGATGGTGTTGGTGAGTAGTGTGGTACTGATGGTGTTGGTGAGTAGTGTGGTAGTGATGATGTTGGTGAGCAGTGTGGTAGTGATGATGTTGGTGAGTAGTGTGGTAGTGATGGTGTTGGTGAGTAGTGTGGTAGTGATGGTGTTGGTGAGTAGTGTGGTAGTGATGGTGTTGGTGAGTAGTGTGGTAGTGATGTTGGTGAGTAGTGTGGTAGTGATGGTGTTGGTGAGTAGTGTGGTAGTGATGATGGTGAGTAGTGTGGTAGTGATGGCGTTGGTGAGTAGTGTGGTAGTGATGATGATGGTGAGTAGTGTGGTAGTGATGATGGTGAGTAGTGTGGTAGTGATGTTGGTGAGTAGTGTGGTAGTGATGGTGTTGGTGAGTAGTGTGGTAATGATGTTGGTGAGTAGTGTGGTAGTGATGATGGTGAGTAGTGTGGTAGTGATGGTGTTGGTGAGTAGTGTGGTAATGATGATGGTGAGTAGTGTGGTAGTGATGATGATGGTGAGTAGTGTGGGAGTGATGGTGTTGGTGAGTAGTGTGGTAGTGGTTATGATGGTGAGTAGTGTGGTAGTGGTGATGATGGTGAATAGTGTAGTAGTGATGATGATGGTGAGTAGTGTGGTAGTGGTGATGATGGTGAGTAGTGTGGTAGTGTTGATGTTGGTGAGTAGTGTGGTATTGGTGATGATGGTGAGTAGTATAGTAGTGATGATGATGGTGAGTAGTGTGGTAGTGGTGATGATGGTGAGTAGTGTGGTAGTGGTGATGATGGTGAGTAGTGTGGTAGTGATGATGTTAGTGAGTAGTGTGGTAGTGATGATGTTGGTGAGTAGTGTGGTAGTGATGATGTTAGTGAGTAGTGTGGTAGTGATGATGTTGGTGAGTAGTGTGGTAGTGATGGTGTTGGTGAGTAGTGTGGTAGTGGTGATGATGGTGAGTAGTGTGGTAGTGGTGATGATGGTGAGTAGTGTGGTAGTGGTGATGATGGTGAGTAGTGTGGTAGTGATGATGTTAGTGAGTAGTGTGGTAGTGATGGTGTTGGTGAGTAGTGTGGTAGTGATGATGATGGTGAGTAGTGTGGTAGTGTTGATGATGGTGAGTAGTGTGGTAGTGTGATGATGGTGAGTAGTGTAGTAGTGTTGATGATGGTGAGTAGTGTGGTAGTGTTGATGATGGTGAGTAGTGTAGGAGTGATGGTGTTGGTGAGTAGTGTGGTAGTGGTGATGTTGGTGAGTAGTGTGGTAGTGATGATGTTGGTGAGTAGTGTGGTAGTGGTGATGGTGAGTAGTGTGGTAGTGATGGTGTTGGTGAGTAGTGTGGTAGTGGTGATAGTGAGTAGTGTGGTAGTTGTCGGGAAACCGACACACTCATACACAAATAGTATAGTCTTCCCTTAACAGTATCCTCTTAAAATTAGAGAATGGGAGACTCCGTGACGTCATCGACGTCGACGTATATTTACATTATTAAATCACTGTTCACATAACAGTTTAATGTCTAAATTGAATAAAAAAGTGTTCAATACT
>WNGS01006403.1:11913-46903 GCA_020271785.1 Procambarus virginalis | reverse complement strand
CACCATCATCCATCCTACGCCCATCATCATCACGACCATACTACTCACCAACACCAATCACTACCACTCCTACTCCACCATCATCATCCACTAACCACTACCCTACTCCCCAACACCATCACCCTAACAACACTACTTCACCACTCATCCATCCCTACCACACTACTCCACCATCATCGATCCAACTCCACACGTACTCACCAACACTCATCACTAACACACTACTCACCACACCTCAACTACCACACTACTCACCAACACTCACTCACACACACTACTCACCAACATCATCATCCACTCTACTTCACTCACACTACGACCACTTCCAATCACTCACCTACTACACCTCATCCTACCTACTCACCAACATCCCCACGACCACCTACTCACCACACCATCACTACCACCTTACTCACCATCTATCACTACCACATACTCACCAACACCCTCACTACCACACTACTCCACCATCACGTCACTACCACCACGTCACCACACATCATCACTACCACACACTCTTAACTACCATCATCCTACCACACTACTCACACATCCATCACTACCACAACTACATCACCAACACACATCACTACCACACTACTCACCCAACACCATCACTACCACACTACTCCACCAACACCATCACTACACCATCTACTCACCAACACCTACTCCCACTACTCAAACTCACTACCAACTCACTCACCAACACCATCACTACCACACTCTCACCAACTCACCACACTACCACCTATCATACCACATCATCACTACCACACTACTCACCAATCACTCATCACTACCAACACTACTCACCAACACCACATCTACCACACTACTCACCATCATCATCACTACCACACTACTCACCACCATCATCACTACCACACTACTCACCACATCATACCACACTACTCACCAACACCATCACTACCACACTACTGAGGGGTGAAGTCTCAGATTGGCGAGACGTTACAAGTGGAGTCCCGCGGGGTCAGTCCTTGGACCTATACTGTTTCTGGTTGTATGTAAATGATCTCCCAGAGGGTACAGATTCGATCCTCTCAATGTTTGCCGACCCGATGCAAAAATTATGAGGAGGTATTGAACAGAGGTGATAGTAGGAGGCTACAAGATTACCTAGATAGACCTGATGAATGGTCCAACAAATGGCTGTTGAAGTTCAAACCCAAGTAAATGCAAAAGGTAATGAAACTAGGCAGTGGAAAAAGGAGGCCAGACACAAGATACAGAAAGTAATGAGTGGTAGTGATGGTGTTGGTGAGTAGTGTGGTAGTGATGGTGTTGGTGAGTAGTGTGGTAGTGATGATGGTGAGTAGTGTGGTAGTGATGATGGTGGTGAATAGTGTGGTAGTGATGGTGTTGGTGAGTAGTGTGGTAGTGTTGATGATGGTGAGTAGTGTGGGAGTGATGATGGTGAGTAGTGTGCTAGTGATGGTGTTGGTGAGTAGTGTGGTAGTGATGGTGTTGGTGAGTAGTGTGGTAATGATGCTGGTGAGTAGTGTGGTAGTGATGATGATGGTGAGTAGTGTGGTACTGATGGTGTTGATGAGTAGTATGGTAGTGATGTTGGTGAGTAGTGTGGTAGTGATGGTGTTGGTGAGTAGTGTGGTAGTGATGGTGTTGGTGAGTAGTGTGGTAGTGATGGTGTTGGTGAGTAGTGTGGTAGTGATGATGATGGTGAGTAGTGTGGTAATGATGTTGGTGAGTAGTGTGGTAGTGATGATGATGGTGAGTAGTGTGGTAGTGATGGTGTTGGTGAGTAGTGTGGTAGTGATGGTGTTGGTGAGTAGTGTGGTAGTGATGATGTTGGTGAGTAGTGTGGTAATGATGTTGGTGAGTAGTGTGGTAGTGATGATGATGGTGAGTAGTGTGGTAGTGACGATGATGGTGTGTAGTGCGGTAGTGGTGATGATGGTGAGTAGTGTAGTAGTGATGGTGTTGGTGTGTAGTGTGGTAGTGGTGATGATGGTGAGTAGTGTAGTAGTGATGGTGTTGGTGAGTAGTGTGGTAGTGATGATGTTAGTGAGTAGTGTGGTAGTGATGATGTTGGTGAGTAGTGTGGTAGTGGTGATGATGGTGAGTAGTGTGGTAGTGATGGTGTTGGTGAGTAGTGTGGTAGTGATGATGTTAGTGAGTAGTGTGGTAGTGATGGTGTTGGTGTGTAGTGTGGTAGTGGTGATGATGGTGAGTAGTGTGGTAGTGATGGTGTTGGTGAGTAGTGTGGTAGTGATGATGTTAGTGAGTAGTGTGGTAGTGATGATGTTGGTGAGTAGTGTGGTAGTGATGGTGTTGGTGAGTAGTGTGGTAGTGATGGTGTTGGTGATTAGTGTTGTAGTGATGGTGTTTATAAGTAGTGTGGTAGTGATGGTGTTGGTGAGTAGTTTGGTAGTGGTGATAGTGAGTAGTGTGGTAGTGATGGTGTTGGTGAGTAGTGTGGTAGTGATGGTGTTGGAGAGTAGTGTGGTAGTGGTGATGGTGAGTAGTGTGGTAGTGATGGTGTTGGTGATTAGTGTTGTAGTGATGGTGTTTATTAGTAGTGTGGTAGTGATGGTGTTGGTGAGTAGTTTGGTAGTGGTGATAGTGAGTAGTGTGGTAGTGATGGTGTTGGTGAGTAGTGTGGTAGTGATGGTGTTGGTGAGTAGTGTGGTAGTGGTGATGGTGAGTAGTGTGGTAGTGATGGTGTTGGTGATTAGTGTGGTAGTGATGGTGTGGTGAGTAGTGTGGTAGTGGTGATGGTGAGTAGTGTGGTAGTGATGATGATGGTGATTAGTGTGGTAGTGATGGTGTTGGTGAGTAGTGTGGTAGTGATGGTGTTGGTGAGCTGTGTGGTAGTGATGGTGTTTATAAGTAGTGTGGTAGTGATGGTGTTGGTGAGTAGTGTGGTAGTGATGGTGTTGGTGAGTAGTGTGGTAGTGATGATGGTGAGTAGTGTGGTAGTGATGATGGTGGTGAATAGTGTGGTAGTGATGGTGTTGGTGAGTAGTGTGGTAGTGTTGATGATGGTGAGTAGTGTGGGAGTGATGATGGTGAGTAGTGTGCTAGTGATGGTGTTGGTGAGTAGTGTGGTAGTGATGATGGTGAGTAGTGTGGTAGTGATGTTGGTGAGTAGTGTGGTAGTGAGGGTGTTGGTGAGTAGTGTGGTAGTGATGGTGTTGGTGAGTAGTGTGGTAGTGATGGTGTTGGTGAGTAGTGTGGTAGTGATGGTGTTGGTGAGTAGTGTGGTAGTGATGGTGTTGGTGAGTAGTGTGGTAGTGATGGTGATGGTGAGTAGTGTGGTAGTGATGGTGTTGGTGAGTAGTGTGGTAGTGATGGTGATGGTGAGTAGTGTGGTAGTGATGGTGTTGGTGAGTAGTGTGGTAGTGATGGTGTTGGTGAGTAGTGTGGTAGTGATGGTGTTGGTGAGTAGTGTGGTAGTGATGGTGTTGGTGAGTAGTGTGGTAGTGATGGTGTTGGTGAGTAGTGTGGTAGTGATGGTGTTGGTGAGTAGTGTGGTAATGATGCTGGTGAGTAGTGTGGTAGTGATGATGATGGTGAGTAGTGTGGTACTGATGGTGTTGATGAGTAGTATGGTAGTGATGTTGGTGAGTAGTGTGGTAGTGATGGTGTTGGTGAGTAGTGTGGTAGTGATGGTGTTGGTGAGTAGTGTGGTAGTGATGGTGTTGGTGAGTAGTGTGGTAGTGATGATGATGGTGAGTAGTGTGGTAATGATGTTGGTGAGTAGTGTGGTAGTGATGATGATGGTGAGTAGTGTGGTAGTGATGGTGTTGGTGAGTAGTGTGGTAGTGATGGTGTTGGTGAGTAGTGTGATAGTGATGATGTTGGTGAGTAGTGTGGTAATGATGTTGGTGAGTAGTGTGGTAGTGATTATGATGGTGAGTAGTGTGGTAGTGACGATGATGGTGTGTAGTGTGGTAGTGGTGATGATGGTGAGTAGTGTAGTAGTGATGGTGTTGGTGTGTAGTGTGGTAGTGGTGATGATGGTGAGTAGTGTAGTAGTGATGGTGTTGGTGAGTAGTGTGGTAGTGATGATGTTAGTGAGTAGTGTGGTAGTGATGATGTTGGTGAGTAGTGTGGTAGTGGTGATGATGGTGAGTAGTGTGGTAGTGATGGTGTTGGTGAGTAGTGTGGTAGTGATGATGTTAGTGAGTAGTGTGGTAGTGATGGTGTTGGTGTGTAGTGTGGTAGTGGTGATGATGGTGAGTAGTGTGGTAGTGATGGTGTTGGTGAGTAGTGTGGTAGTGATGATGTTAGTGAGTAGTGTGGTAGTGATGATGTTGGTGAGTAGTGTGGTAGTGATGGTGTTGGTGAGTCGTGTGGTAGTGATGGTGTTGGTGATTAGTGTTGTAGTGATGGTGTTTATAAGTAGTGTGGTAGTGATGGTGTTGGTGAGTAGTTTGGTAGTGGTGATAGTGAGTAGTGTGGTAGTGATGGTGTTGGTGAGTAGTGTGGTAGTGATGGTGTTGGTGAGTAGTGTGGTAGTGGTGATGGTGAGTAGTGTGGTAGTGATGGTGTTGGTGAGTAGTTTGGTAGTGGTGATAGTGAGTAGTGTGGTAGTGATGGTGTTGGTGAGTAGTGTGGTAGTGATGGTGTTGGTGAGTAGTGTGGTAGTGGTGATGGTGAGTAGTGTGGTAGTGATGGTGTTGGTGATTAGTGTTGTAGTGATGGTGTTATAAGTAGTGTGGTAGTGATGGTGTTGGTGAGTAGTTTGGTAGTGGTGATAGTGAGTAGTGTGGTAGTGATGGTGTTGGTGAGTAGTGTGGTAGTGATAGTGTTGGTGAGTAGTGTGGTAGTGGTGATGGTGAGTAGTGTGGTAGTGATGGTGTTGGTGATTAGTGTTGTAGTGATGGTGTTTATAAGTAGTGTGGTAGTGATGGTGTTGGTGAGTAGTTTGGTAGTGGTGATAGTGAGTAGTGTGGTAGTGATGGTGTTGGTGAGTAGTGTGGTAGTGATGGTGTTGGTGAGTAGTGTGGTAGTGTGATGGTGAGTAGTGTGGTAGTGATGGTGTTGGTGATTAGTGTGGTAGTGATGGTGTTGGTGAGTAGTGTGGTAGTGGTGATGGTGAGTAGTGTGGTAGTGATGATGATGGTGATTAGTGTGGTAGTGATGGTGTTGGTGAGTAGTGTGGTAGTGATGGTGTTGGTGAGTAGTGTGGTAGTGATGGTGTTTATAAGTAGTGTGGTAGTGATGGTGTTGGTGAGTAGTGTGGTAGTGATGGTGTTGGTGAGTAGTGTGGTAGTGATGATGGTGAGTAGTGTGGTAGTGATGATGGTGGTGAATAGTGTGGTAGTGATGGTGTTGGTGAGTAGTGTGGTAGTGTTGATGATGGTGAGTAGTGTGGGAGTGATGATGGTGAGTAGTGTGCTAGTGATGGTGTTGATACCTGGTTGATACCTGGTTGATGGGGTTCTGGGAGTTCTTCTACTCCCCAAGCCCGGCCCGAGGCCAGGCTCGACTTGTGAGAGTTTGATCCACCAGGCTGTTGCTTGGAGCGGCCCGCAGAGCCACATACCCACCACAGCCCGGCTGATCCGGGACTTCTCTTAGGAAACAGTCCAGTTTTCTCTTGAAGATGTCCACGGTTGTTCCGGCAATATTTCTTATAGTCGCTGGGAGGACGTTGAACAACCGCGGACCTCTGATGTTTATACAATGTTCTCTGATTGTGCCTATGGTACCTCTGCTCTTCACTGGATCAATCTTGCATTTTCTTCCATATCGTTCACTCCAGTACGTTGTTATTTTACTGTGTAGATTTGGGACCTGGCCCTCCAGTATTTTCCACGTGTATATTATTTGGTATCTCTCTCGTCTCCTTTCTAGAGAGTACATTTGGAGAGCTTTGAGACGATCCCAATAATTTAGGTGTTTTATCTCGTCTATGCGTGCCGTATATGTTCTCTGTATTCCCTCTATTTCAGCAATCTCTCCTGCTCTGAAGGGGGAAGTGAGTACTGAGCAGTATTCGAGACGGGACAACACAAGTGACTTGAAGAGTACAACCATTGTGATGGGATCCCTGGATTTGAAAGTTCTCGTAATCCATCCGATCATTTTCTGGCTGATGCGATATTTGCTTGGTTATGCTCCCTAAACGTTAGATCGTCGGACATCATTATTCCCAAATCCTTGACATGCTGTTTTCTACTATGGAAGATTTGATTGGGTTTGTACCTGTATTATGTTTCAGATCCTCATTTTTGCCGTACCTGAGTACCTGAAATTATCACTGTTAAACATCATATTATTTTCTGCTGCCCAATCGAAAACTTTGTTGACATCTGTTTGTAGTTTTTCAATTGGTGAGTNAAATATATAAAAAGGGAGTACCACGTCTGGCTGGAAGAAAGGGGGACCACCAGCCTAGGAGGAAATATATATATATATATATATATATATATATATATATAATATATTGTGACGGTAACGAGTTGGAAATGGTGGTCGGCAGTCTTCCAACTAGCAGGTGTCAGTGCTGGGCCACATATAATATATAAAAAAAAGGAAAAAAAAAGAGAAAAAAAAGAATGACTGCGTGATTGGTAATCTGTGGTAAGGTCAGAAACATAAAACACATAATAAACAATGGATTTTAATAACAATAAAAAACACAAATTGAAACAAATGCAAAATCTTGGCTTAATGGTAAAAAATGTCAAGTGGAAAAATAAATAAACATGAAAATAGATTACGTTAATGGGGAGGAGAATTGACATACAAAAGTAAATAAAATATGAATGCTGGAATATATGCACTAACTATAAACCTCTATTTGACCACACAAGGTGAGTCACTTAGGTGTTCATAGCTGAGAGCACACGATATTCTGGCTGGCAGAAACGCAAGGGACTCCAACAATAACTGGCGAGGACTTGTGATTGGCGAGGAACCGGAGTGGAGTGTTGGTTGGCGGCCAATGAGGAAGCTGGATGGCCGCAAGTCGCTAGTTAGGCAGTTGAAGGGTTCGGCGCGTCGACCAGGTGTGTACAGCAGGTGCTGGAGTGGGGGGAGGAGGGAGTTGCTGGTACGTGTGGCTATCTTAATATACGTTTAGCCACTACAAAACGTATCTTGTATATTGATGAGGACGGGATGAGATACAGAAATAGCAGGCTAAATCTCTGATAAGAGATTATCGTCACAACTCTCCCCCGAAGCCTGCTGTTTCGGGTGAATCATGTCCACTGGAGGTAGAGTGGGAGGTGGAGCTGCCTCTACCTCATGCACTCTGGAGAGGGCGTCAGCGATGATGTTATCAGGCCCCTTGATGTAGCAGATCTTTAAATTGAAGCCTTGAAGATATAAAGCCCATCGCAGCAGACGTTGGTTATTAAATTGGGCTTGATGTAAGAATCTCAGAGGGTTGTGGTCCGAATAGATGGTAGTGGACCTAGCACCGTGCAGATATGGTGCAAAGTGTTGTAAGCTCAGGACGATGGACAGGAGTTCCTTCTCTATAGTACTGTAGTTCTTCTGATGAGGCTTCAACTTGCAACTGTAGTAGCTGACAGGTAGAACCTCCTCGCCTCGCTGCTGCATTAAGACACTTCCGATGCCGGTACCACTGGCGTCGACATGGAGGATGAAAGGCTTCTTGATATCTGGTGAGGCGAGAATGGGATTAGAACAGAGGAGGAATTTGAGTTGTTCGAATGCAACGGTTTGCTCTCTGGTCCAATTATACCGTTGCTTGGGACTGGTTAAGGTGATTAATGGGGTTGCAACAGTGCTAAAATTCTTCACAAACCTACGGTAATAGGAAGCAAGACCAAGGAAGCGCAGGAGCTGCTTCCTGGTAGTAGGCTGTGGATACTGTTGGATTGCTTGAATGTGAATGTTTAACGGAGCCAGGCTGCCACTCCCTATAACATGACCCAGGTACCGCACTTTACCTTTCGCGAAGGTGGACTTGCCCAAATTGATGGTGAGGCCGGCTTTCAGGAGCTTGTAGAACAATCGTTGTAGCTGGAGCAGGTGTTCGCTCCAGGTGTTGGATGCTACCACGATGTCGTCCAAATAGGCGTAGGTGTTGTCCAAGCCCTGGATGACGCGGTTGACAGCTCTCTGAAAGGTGGCTGGGGCATTGCAGAGTCCAAAGGGAAGGCGATTGTACCTGTAGAGACCAAACGGGGTTATAAAGGCGGACAGTACCTTAGCTCGCTCCGTTAAACTCACCTGGTAGTAGCCCTTTAGTAGGTCTACCTGAGACAGGTAGCGGGCATTACCAATGGCATCCAAAATGTCGTCTACCCTGGGTATTGGGTAGGCGTCCTTCACTGTGACCTGGTTCAACTTCCTATAATCCGTACACAGACGGATTTTGCCGTGAGGTTTGGGTACCAGGATGCATGGTGAGGCCCAGGGGGACTCACAGGGGGTAGCCAGTCCATGGTCCAAGAGATACTGTACCTCAGCCCGCATGACTTCCGTTTTGCTCGGGCTGATTCGGTAGAATGGTTGGCGAATCGGCTGGGTGTCAGGTAGCAGTTGGATGTCGTGCTGAGTTACAGTACACTCTTGGGGGTCATCTCGAAACAACTCTTGATATTCTCTGACGAGTTTGATTAGTGGAGCACTATTATCGTCCTGAAAATGATGTTGAAGGTTAGTAAGGATTTCCGAGTTAGAGAGCGCTGTCTCAGTGTCAGTGCTCTCGGAAGGAGAAGCAGGGAAGGTCTCACTGTGGCTGTATGGACCTGTAAATGAGGTGAAATTGGTTAACACAGTGGGAGGAACCCCATGGTAGGGCTTGAGTAAATTAATGTGGCACAGCTGGGTCTTCCGCCGCCTATCGGGGGTCTCGAGAACGTAGTTGAAGTTGTTCCGGCACTCCTTAACACGGTAGGGTCCTGAGAACCTGTTCTGTAAAGGAGAACCTGGGATAGGGAAATAGGCAAGCACTAAGTCTCCTGGTGTAAACTTCCTTACTTTACAGTGCTGGTCGTAACGAGTCTTCATCCTCTCCTGGGCTTTCTGTAGGTTGTTGCTGGCAAAGGAATGGACCCTCTCTAGAATGTGTCGGAGATTTTGAAGATACTGGGGCACATTCTGATGCTCACTGAAGGTGTCATCACGTAGAGAATCCTTGAAAGCCTTGAGAGGTGTACGGCACTTACGTCCGTAGAGCATCTCATAAGGAGATACTCCTAGTGACTCGTTGGGAAGACTTCTGAAAATACACATGATGAGATCAATTTGCCTATCCCAATCCTTTGAGGTCTCATTACAGAACTTTTTTAAGAGTGCCTTGATGGTTTGATGACTACGCTCGAGAGAACCCTGTGAAGCAGGATGATAGGGGCTGGACAGTACCTGTTTGATGTTGAACTCCTCCAGAGTCCGTTTGAAGAGATCACTGGTGAAGTTGGTACCACAGTCGCTCTGAATCTCCCTCGGAAATCCATACTGGGTGAAGATTTTCAGTAGATTCTTCACCACTGTAGCAGCTGTAATATTTTTCACTGGAACTGCTATCGGAAATCTGGTGGTAGGACACAGGATGGTTAAGATATATGCGTTGCCTGCACTGGTCCGAGGCAAAGGACCAACGCAGTCGATAATGAGCTTGTGGAACGGTTCCTCAGGCACCTGGATGGGTATCAGTGGTGCTCTGGGAATGGAAACGTTCGGTTTCCCGGCTAACTGACACACGTGGCATAATTTGACATGAGTTTTGATGTCGTTTACCATACCTGGCCAGTAGTAGTCTTGTCGAATTCCATGGTAAGTCTTGTTGAACCCATAGTGTGACAAAGCGCCGTGGGCCAGGTGTAGAATCGTGGGCCGCAGGCTGGTAGGAATCACTAGTTGTTCAACGTTTGCCCAATCGTCCTCGTCCTTCAGTTTACTGGGTCTATACCTGCGATAGAGTATTTCGTTCTCCATAAAGAACCCAGGAACACTGTCGGATTGGGTTTCAGCCTGAAAGAATAATGGTGTCAATGTAAGATCATCTCTCTGTAACTTACGGAACTCCACCGCGGTCAGGTTAGGGGGTAGTTTCGAAGGGTCCTGAGGGACAGCGGTAGCAGTAGAGTCGGCTGGCTGTGGACGTGCAGCTTGAGCACGGGTGGTCACCATAACAGGAGGAGAACCTTCATCACTCTCTTGAACCTTTACTGGAAAATGTTCAAAAATCGGGTTATCCACCACAGAGTTGCTTACCTCGGATATGTCCTTGACGATCAGGTTGTTTGGTTGTTGGTCTTCTGCCAAGTCGTTGCCCAGGAGAAGTTGCACTCCAGGCATGGGAAAAGGCTTTTCCCTGACGGCGACTTGGACTTCACCGGTCACGAAGGGACAATCCAGGTAAACTCGGGCAAGGGATAAGGAGTTGTAGCAGTAAGGTCAGTGATGAACACAGTCTCTCCTGTGTAGGCGACGTTGGGCACAGCCGATTTCAAGACGATCGATTGTAGAGCCGCTGTGTCCCGTAGGATCTTAAGTCCGAAACGTCCCTCTGAATCTGAACCGTGGGTAGAGATAGTTCCTGGATATAGATGCTTGGTAAAGAGAGAGAGATCATTAGCATGAACACCAACATTCATTACAGGCTTACCGGACTTAGGGTGAGTAGGTTTAGACTTAGGGGGTTCGACGTTACCTTTAGATTGGGACTTACCACATTTGTCAATGGTGTGTCCATATAATCGACAATACCTGCAGTACAGTTGAGAGGTACCTTGATCTGGGCTCGCTTTCTCGTAACTGTACCAAGACTTCTTGCTGGTAGGATCTGGAGTCAGCCGGTGGATGAGGCTGTAAGTGTCAGCTGACTTCGCACACTTCACTAACTCCGTCTCTTCCTTGTCTGCTAAGTATAGGCGGACAGGAGGAGGTACACGTCTCAAAAATTCTTCAACCAGTATGAGGTTGACAAGTTCTGAAAAAGTAGAGACATGTGCTGCCTCCAGCCATTTCATGAAATATCTTCGTTTGGTGTTAGCAAATTCTAAGAAGGTGGTGGTACTTGCCTTGACGTAGTCACGAAACTTTCGTCGATAGCTTTCGGTGGAGAGAAGGTAGGCGTCCAACACAGCTTGTTTCAGGGTGGTGTAGTCGTTTTCCGAAGCCAAAGTGCTGAGTGTGACTGCTGCTCTACCTGTTAAATGTACTCTGAGAAGGGTAGCCCATTGGTCGTCAGGCCAATTAAGTTGAACAGCAAGGGTCTCAAAAGTGGTAAAGAACACATCAACCTCCGTTTCGAGGAACGGGGGCATTAACTTACTTGCATGGGAGATATTGAAACTGGGAGGAAGACTAGCTGCCGCTTGTTGGAGTTGAGCTTGGTGTGCAGCGTCCCTCGTGTTTCTCGGTCACGACAGTTTAGAGCTGCTTCTGCCTGTCGTTGGTCGTGTTCCCGTTGTATCTCTAGTCGCTGTTTGTATAAGGCCAACTCGCGTTCTTGCTGTCCCTTGAGGAGTAGGGCCTCCCTTTCCCGTTCTTCCTTTCTGAGGGCAGCTTCTTCCTTTCTGAGGGCAGCTTCACGCTCTCTGATTGCAGCTTCACGCTCTCTGCTTGCAGCTGCTTCTTGTTGTTGCTGTAGCTCGATCTTGGCAAGTTCCAATTTGAGCTTTATCGCTCTCAAGTCATCCTTATCTGAAATAATGTACTGTTCATGAGTAGAAGAATCTATAATACCTTCATCAGCAAGGTGATCCAGTATCATATTATTAATGGCAAATTTGTTGGCTCCATCAGGAACTTCCAAGTGATACTCATGTGCAAGAGTTAACAAATCGACCCTCTTAGCGTGACGTAAGGTCCCTATTTCACCTTCTGGATCTGCTTTGAAAGCTTGTAAGCGGAACATGGTGAAAATATAGCAAAACAAAGGAGACACGAATATAGTGAGAATATGGTGAATGTCAGAAACAGGAAACGTGGCAACTGATACCTATCCTGTGGGGAATTATTAATAATTAAAGTTAATTCAAGATGGTAAATGAATAAGGTCGCAGGAAATCTTGTACCTGGTACTCACTATGGGAGGATAAAGGCAAGAAAATCCTACTAATTAGTGAAAACTGAGTTTAAAATACAAGTGAAACACTAAATGGCTTCAAAATAAATGAGGTAGTCCAAAAAATGTAGTCATACCTTGCCAAGTCACTATAGAACATAAGCAATGGTACCCACTGAAATTGAATATGGTATTTACAGAATTAGCGAACTTTGTGCTCAAAAGAAAGAACGCCAATTCCCTACCTTTTGGTAAATACCATCAGTCTGACCGACGAGTAGGGGTGCGAGTGTCAACTGGTGACGAGAACTATCGGCGAGGTCCCAATTCGCCAATAATAGTTCGTGCTAGAGGATCTAAAGCCCTCTTTTTCCTCCTAGAGTCGGATTGCAGGACTTGGGTGCTATTGACCCGGAGACAGACCACAGTACCAGGGTACCTATGTGATAATCTGTCAAAAAGTGAGAAATATCTGGGGACAAAGATGTTAAACACGGAGGATAACACGGAAGGGGGAGACGACCAATTAAGAGTATGACTGCGGCCTACAGTCACCACGTAATCCAAAGTTGTCTCACTCTCACCATATGCTATTCCCGTAATGTACAATATACACAGCACCATATAAAATAAAAAATGATTAATGTGAATAATGGAAGCAAGGGAAATGAAAGCCAAGTATGCTTACCACAATTACCAATACCTGAGTGAAGCTCCGTGGACAGGCCCCCATTTATATGTGACGGTAACGAGTTGGAAATGGTGGTCGGCAGTCTTCCAACTAGCAGGTGTCAGTGCTGGGCCACATATAATATATAAAAAAAAGAAAAGGAAAAAAAAGAGAAAAAAAAGAATGACTGCGTGATTGGTAATCTGTGGTAAGGTCAGAAACATAAAACACAATAATAAACAATGGATTTTAATAACAATAAAAAACACAAATTGAAACAAATGCAAAATCTTGGCTTAATGGTAAAAAATGTCAAGTGGAAAAATAAATAAACATGAAAATAGATTACGTTAATGGGGAGGAGAATTGACATACAAAGGTAAATAAAATATGAATGCTGGAATATATGCACTAACTATAAACCTCTATTTGACCACACAAGGTGAGTCACTTAGGTGTTCATAGTCTGAGAGCACACGATATTCTGGCTGGCAGAAACGCAAGGGACTCCAACAATAACTGGCGATGACTTGTGATTGGCGAGGAACCGGAGTGGCGTGTTGGTTGGCGGCCAATGAGGAAGCTGGATGGCCGCAAGTCGCTAGTTAGGCAGTTGAAGGGTTCGGCGCGTCGACCAGGTGTACAGCAGGTGCTGGAGTGGGGGGAGGAGGGAGTTGCTGGGCGTGTGGCTATCTTAATATATACGTTTAGCCACTACAAAACGTATCTTGTATATTGATGAGGACGGGATGAGATACAGAAATAGCAGGCTAAATCTCTGATAAGAGATTATCGTCACAATATATATATATATAATATATAAATTTCTCGATTATGGCTTATTACAGGTAGTCTTTCATCCTAGCAAAGACCCACATAGATTCAGCCAGCCCCTTAACATTCACGCACTCAATGATAGAAGGTGTAATTCTAAATGACTTACATTCTTTAGAAATGACCCATTACTGTAGTCTCCCGGGCTATTCCTACGACTGCTTCTTGAAAAGCAGCAAAATATCGTTGGAGTTAAGTGCCGACGTGACGTTGCACAACCTCCTCTCACAAAACATTCGAGGAGGTTTTACAACTGCAGTTAGGAGTTACGTCAGAGCTAACAACCGATATGTCAACCCATCTTTTAACCCCGGGAGGATAGATCTTCATTCTTACTGTATTTAGATTTCAACTCCCTTTATGGGAGTTGTATGACTAAGAAATTGCCCTATGGGGGACTAAGGAGACTATCATCTGATGAGATGAACTCCTTCATTAGTGAAGGGAAAATAATGACAGAACAGCCATTCTCTTCTAACAAAGGCTACTGGCTCTTAATTGACACCAAACACATAAGACCTGAAATAGCTAGACTAACAGACGATCTACCCCTTTGTTTACACCATAGGGGAATAAGTATGATGGATATCTCCCCATTTAGTAAGGGACTTCTGGAAACAAATAACATTACAAAGCTCCCTAAAAAAAATATTAAACTGGTTGGTGATCATCTGCCCAAACAACAATATTTCATATCACTTCACCTTTTACAGCTATTTATTGAGATAGGTCTTGAAGTACAGACTATTCATGCAATTTATGAGTTCCATCAGTCTGATTTTATGGCGGGATTTGTTAACACAAACGTTAACAATAGAAATGCCTCCACCAGTAACGATAGGAAAACACTTTTAAGTTGCTGACTAACAGTGTTTTCGGTAAAACACTACTGGACCCAACCCGTTATGCCATTGACACCAAACTAGTGACTTCTGCTAGAGTCTTTTTACGGGAGGTGAAGAATCCACGCTTTAAACGAATGGTGCATTTAGGTGACAATAAATTATTGTCTGTCAGTTCCAGACCATTCATTAAAATTACTCATCCTAATTACATTGGGTTCCAGATTCTTGAGCTAGCAAAATACAGTTTGTACCATTTTTGGTACCGAGTACTTAAGGGGCACTATTCAGATAGAGTACAACTGCAGTATAGTGATACAGACAGCTTCATATTTAGCTTACTCAGCGAAGATGTCTTTGACGAGATGGGGAAAGAACCCCTTAGATCATGGTTAGATACGAGTAACTTTCCTGTAACTCACCCTTTATATGACCCGTCTAAAAAAGGCGTTCTAGGACTTTTAAAGTCAGAAGTTTCAGACAGACACATCCTTGAAGTTGTAGCACTTAAGGCCAAAATGTATAGTGTGCTTTTGCACGATAATTCAAATTTCATCACCGCTAAGGGTATTCCTCGCGCTGTGCAAAGATCTTTAACACATAGCCACTTTAAAGAGACCCTACACAGTAATGGAGTAGTAAATACTTTCCATTATTCACAAAATAGGAATGTGGCGGGGCAAATGTCAACTGTTTTCAATTCTAAGAAAGGCTTAAGCGCCTTTGATGATAAGCGCTTTTACCTCAACAAATACACTAGTCTAGCGTATGGACACCCAGACATACCACCGGATGCCCGGGGAATGTCCCCCGAGAGTGAAGGTGGTGACGTCATTGATCCACAAGGTGCGGAAGGACAACAGCCCTCCAGTGAGAGAGAACCCTATGACGTCAGTAGTCCAATACCTGAGGGAGAAGAATCACTACACCCAATTCACTCTCTGGGTGATGATGATGAGTCATCATCTTCATCCCAGGGGGAGGAGGGGAAGGAAGACCCCACAACGGACCTGTGGGCGCGGAGGCGTCAACTGGTGGGGAAGTATTATAAAGGGGGGGGGGTGGATGACATACAATTTGACTATGTTTAACCCTACTGTACTTTGTTTAATATAATCTATAAAACATATGGCTTATTTCTTTTCCCCTTTTAAGTATATAATCTTAAAATAAAAAAACACTTACAACAACTAGGAGGTGTGGGGTCCCCCCTTACAACACATTAGGGGTGGGGGCATTAATAAATTCTTTGATTTTTAATACTCCTTAAATGCTCTTATATATAAGAAGGGTGAAGTCAAGGCCATTAGGTGCAAGGAAGGGTACGACCGACCACCCAAGGTCACCACGTACGATATGGGTCTGAACATATATATATATGTATATAGTCCTGGAGGGATCGTTCAGTCTTGAACGATTATATATACCCCTAAATACTATATGTGTGTCAGGAGGGCGTTGACCCTCTTACGGTTCACTCAAGGTCACCCTGTACGAGGGAGGGTGGGGACCCCACCTCTACTCAGACTAACCTGTTTTTTGTTACACCCGACCCATAGAGAGAATGAGGAGGGGTGTGGCTGGCTCTCACCCGTGTTTATTATACAATAAATTCATTTTTTTTTACTTAAATATACTGTCATACTACCACTGTATAAATGAACATATCCATACCGCTATATACAACAGTTATCTCCAGTTTCCACCGTTTTCTCGACCACTACTACTCTCCCCCCAGATGACCTAATATGGAGTGGCACTATGTGGCTCCCCGCTTCTGATTTCCTTATCTGATTTCCATACAAGGGTGGCATAGGAAGGCACTTCCCCATCTACTACTGAGGGCTGGTGCCTGCTCATCCCCACTAGGGATGAGAAGGTTGCCAATGAGTGTATATTTACTCTTCATAAATACAGAGTTATTTACGACGTTATTACGAAAAATTTGACGTTTAGAACGTACGACGCAATACCTTTGGCGCGCCACAGCTGAGGGGCACCGGATTCTGCACAATTATGCATGCAAATGTGCCATAAATACGTCAATTTATATTGTAAAATAATTCTGATTGCACCAGAGTGTTGCCAGAACTACGTAGTATTTTTATAAATATTTCACAATATTACGATTTTTCCCAAATTTTTTCGTGTCATATGTATAAAAATCTCTCTCTTGTGCTTCTTACCAGTAAACACAAAAAGGATTCGAAGAGAAATTAAATGAAATTTATGGAGTGTTGGTGAGAAGTGTGGTAGTGATGATGATGGTGAGTAGTGTGGTAGTGATGGTGATTGTGAGTAGTGTGGTAGTGATGGTGTTGGTGAGTAGTGTGGTAGTGATGGTGTTGGTGAGTAGTGTTGTAGTGATGATGATGGTGAGTAGTGTGGTAGTGATGATGTTGGTGAGTAGTGTGGTAGTAGTGGTGATGGTGAGTAGTGTGGTAGTGATGATGATGGTGAGTAGTGTGGTAGTGATGATGATGGTGGGTAGTGTGGTAGTGATGGTGCTGTTGAATAGTGTGGTAGTGATGATAATGGTGAGTAGTGTGATAGTGACGATGATGGTAATTGGTGTGGTAGTGATGATGATGGTGAGTAGTGTGGTAGTGATGATGATGGTGAGTAGTGATGGTGTTGGTGAGTAGTGTGGTAGTGATGATGGTGAGTAGTGTGGTAGTTATGATGATAGTGAGTAGGGTGGTAGTTATGATGTTGGTGAGTAGTGTGGTAGTGATGTTGGTGGTGTTGGGAAGAAAGCTTACTTTCTATTTATTGATTGATGTTTAATTAATAGATTAATTTAAATTAATCGAAGGACCACCCAATTTTTACTGAAAAGGGAAACAGATAAAGGAATAAATGATAAGGACTGAAATATCAGTGCCAATGGATAATGGAACTATTAAAGGTTATTCTTTAAACTTCAATGGGCTGTATAATATTAATGTTCGAGAATAAACTTTCTGTCCTTCACAAAATGGGGGTTAATACCAGAAGTAATCTACTTCCAGTACGCTTTATCGAGGCTGGTTCTTCCTCAAATAAAATTAGTAATTTCTACTAAATAACATGTAAATAAACATTAGACAAATTGATTAATAGTAAGAAGATTATATGTTGATTAAACAAGAAATTGTTCTCATTTGACTTCTATGAGGCTATCAAATTACGTTAGATATCTCAAATCAAATAAACTAAATATCTTTGACTGATAGTCAATTCTAGAGTTCACTCAGTCAAAGAAAATGATTGAAGAGGGTTCAGCTGCTTAGCTGTAATATTGAACGGAGAGGTAGAGGTACGATGGCGTCGTCTGCTGCTTGCTGCAACACGTGTGCTCGAGCATGGTGTGGGAACATGAGAGGACCACGACAACTTTCAACACAAGCTGAAATTTCAACTAAATATACCAATCGTTTACACCTACTATCTAGTATCCTCACTATGCCATAGAAGATATAAAATTAATTCCTTATGGACGTACTTATTGTTTGGGGAGGTCAATAAAATTTATATGGAGAACTCAATATAAACAATACTAGGGCACTTAACCTGCTGGTTGTCCACGGAAGCAATCTAGTACTGGAGCAATTGCATGCTCCTAGGCCGATTAACTGCAAGGGCCTAACGTAAAACTGATAGAAGTTCAACTCTCCCGAGACGCACGATGTGATTGTTGTGTCGCTAGCTCGTGTGCTTAATGGCGAATGGCGTCTCCACGCCTCTCTCCCTCAGCCCGTCTCACGCATTCACAACAGAATTTAATAATCATGGATAATTCTTTTCCGTGTAATTACTGATGTAATGTGTTAATGAGAACAGGGTTGCAATTGTAGGGAATTAAATAATATCATATTCTAGTTTAATGGTGTTAATCGAAAAATGGAGAGAAATTTTATTTCCTCCATAGCATTCGTACGTAACAGATAAAACTGTTACTTGATGATAATCTCAGTTAATAACTCTCGGTTTTGGATTATTAGGAGTTATATAATCCATAGTTAATTATTGCACGGAATACTGCTAAATTTACAGAACCATATTGAATTCTCTAACATATTGGTAATAAATATGTTTAGATGGACATTATCTGATGCAATCCTGCCTCACGATGTCGTGAGAATATTAGCAATATGCTCAGATAAAGAAATATGAATTTGTTAGCACTACAGTTAGTGGAATTAATAATTACTGTAATTAGTATACAATAATGACGAATTATAATACAATGGTAGTGTGTCAGTGTTGGAAATTTCCAACATAACTCGGGGGGGGGGGGGACTCGGGTCGCAGTTCAATGTTGAGTACTGACGTACCTATCCTGAAGTTAATTTTAAATTATTGTTAGTACGTTAGTACACACATAACGGATGTCCCGTCAAGGACAGATAAGACTTTAAGTCTTGTAAAGGAACTCATGTTAAATGGAAAACATGTAATTGTGAATCATCTAAAGTTAATAACTACTAAAGTCTACAATGCACTCATTGACTGGTGTCACGATGACGTGCAACGGCTATGTCTGTCTTAAAGTTTTGTAAACTCATAGATGCTCTAGATGGAATAATGGTATAGTTGATAGCCTACACAAACAAATTAATGATTAAATCATACAATTTAAGGTAACTGAGAATCCACTGTGAGGTGAATGTCCTGGGTCATTGTGACTTGTAACTGATTTGTTACTAGACATCACAACCACGGTATCATCATGATTACTCAAATTGGATGGTAAATTATTTGCTCTTAGTCAGAGCTATAATAGGCTTGTAGTTTCCGTTTACATTGTTGAGCAGCTGCTCTAAGTGGGCGTGTGCTCGGAAACTGTAGGTGAAGTTGGTTCTGTTAAGCACTCTTGTTCTGCTAATTCGATAGGTACCAACTTCTCTAATGTTTTTAGGGTAGTAGTGCCTCGGCACAAAACCCGTACTACTCTCAGGATGCCTTGGTGATTTGGGTGGACAGAGACAATTTTGCCTATAGGCCATTCTGACCACTGTCAATTAGTACTAGGTGTCCTGGTTTGAGTTGAACCTTATTATAGGGGCTCGAAGCTCCATAGTGGTACTCTCGTAGAGCTGTGAGGTACTCTCGAATGTACACCTCATTCCACCTTTCAATTACTCTCGAGAGATGTTGGTAACTTTCCACCATATCACTCCTAGTCACATGGGAAGGGTCAACTGGATCCTCTTCTGCCAAAGGTATCAGAAGGCTCAGCAGGCCTCCGTGTATTAAATGTGAGGGACTCAGGGGTTCTCTCTGTGACAAGTCATCTGATAGGTAAGTTAAGGGGCGGTTGTTGACTCGCGCCTCAATTTCCACGACGAGTGTTTGGAGTTCAGAGAAACTAAATTTCTGTCGATGTTAGGTCTTCCCTAAACATTTCTTGACAGTCTCTATCATACGTTCATAGAACCCACCTTGCCAGGGGGCTCTGGGAGCTATAAATTTCCAGTGGCATTGTCGTCTCTGCATGACCGACTGCACACTTCTGGCAGATAATTTTATAACAAATGGATGTAAAAATTGATAAAATTTTTGTCTAAAAGAATAGATAAAGATAAAGAATAAACTGTTAATGAATTGTTGTTTACATTTATTAAAAGAAAATTTAACATCTCATTCATATTTAAGTTACAAAATATATTAAAAAATAGAAGAAATTTAGTGCAGAGGCCTCTCTTAAATTCAGTAAACTTCATTACAATGTCCGAATAAAACTGCAGAAGTAGCAGGCGATTTGAATTTTTTCAGTGTTGAATATGTCCATCAATTATATTTTTCCACAACTTTGGTAGTTTCCTTCCATGCAAGGATGTCCGCCTGGAGTTGAGGAAGACGACTATAGGAGCCCTGGTCCAGAGGACACCGCGTGAAGGGGTCCAGCCCGGACTCCAGTAGCAGGCGAATCAGCGTCGACTCGTCTGTCACCATCTTGGACGAGTGCAGCAGCACCGGCGCCTCCATCACCGCCAGCGTCACGCTGTCTCTGAACTCTTCCGGGACCTCCTCCGATGATTCCTGATACGGCACTGGGAAATGATGAAAGAAAATACCGGAATCGGCTGCCTCCTTTCCAAGGGAAGATAGATACTGTGCGTGGTCAAGTCGCAGAACCTGATAGACCGAACTAAATATTTCTAATTCACGTATCTTTTTGTAAGTACTATCAAAGAGGTCCGCGAACAACTTGTATCTGTTTCCTTCATTATATTCTAAGGTCAAGACAATTGTAACAAATGAATCTGTTATAACAACTAGGGTATCTGCAACGACCTTAGCAAGGCCAGGAGCTCGATAAGCCTTCCTGAGTTTCCGTAAATCGACAAACTCCATATACAAATAGATAACATGCTCGGTCATATATAACCTTTTCTTTCCGATTAAATTTAGGGATTCCTCTGCCATTTGTTTTAAGACCTTCATTAGATTGTAGAGCAAGGATACTTCTGGTCCTACATTTATTCTTGTTAACTGGTCAACTGCTGCATCACCAATACCATCAAGGTGGCCATATTCATCAAGGGTGACTAACATATCTTTAAGTTCATGAAGTAATCTTGGAGCTTCATCCTCTGTACATAAATGATCGCGATCCATATATTTTCCGTTGATCACCAGGCCTGCAGCTGCTTGCATTCCCGAGGCGGCATCCTGTAAGAAAGTCTTTGGCCAAATGTTGATTAAGTGAACCATTCTCAGACGCAGGTACGGGTTAGGGCACATCTCTGGGTCTGCAAACATTGTTAGTATCCAGGGCTTCACGGCAGACTCGAGTGCGCTTAAATTGATGTCATTATCAGGCTCACAAGATTGTGCTAGGTCAATAATTTCCCAAAGGACATCTTCCCATTGCCCCGTCATCTTGACCGACGTCGTACGCATGGAGAGAGTTAATGCGCACAAAATTCCAAGTTGTACGCTGCTAGCGAATAACATTGTAGGATTTTTATTATGCAAGTCTTTAAGAATGGCTTCTGATTTGTCAATAAATTCTAACATTTTGTCGCCAGAAAATCCTTCACCGAGGTTCATTACGTCGACTAAGATCGATAGTGGAAGACTAGGAAAATAATCATCTGCAGCAGTGGTATCCATTGTCTCGGAACGTGTGACAAACTGACAGTAAGAATTGTTCCAACACGCAACCAACTGCAAATGAATAACTAACTCTCTTGTTTGCAAGTCAATATATAGGTCGCGCTAGGAGGAGGTGACGTGCTATGCCTGGAGATTGAGGTGCATGCGCAGGCTGCTTCACGCTGCCTCACTTGTTATTAATTAAAAATAAGTTTCTAGAATACAAATTATAAAAACAAACCTATTACCTTTCTTCAAAAATTTACGCATAAATTTGAACTCTTTTGGCTTTAAATATCTGATATCATTTATTATCAGGAACAAATCTATGTTTTCAAGGCAAATTAATCTTTCATATGAAGAAAGATTAACAAATCTTAATTTGCATTCACTGGAAAGGCGAAGAGTTAGGGGTGACATGATAGAGGTTTACAAGTGGATGAATGGACATAACAAAGGGGATATTAATAGGGTATTGAAAGTATCAACACAGGACAGAACGCGAAACAATGGGTATAAATTGGATAAGTTTAGATTTAGGAAAGACTTGGGTAAATACTGGTTCAGTAACAGGGTTGTTGATTTGTGGAACCAATTGCCGCGTAACATTGTGGAGGTGGGGTCCCTCGATTGTTTCAAGCATGGGTTGGACATGTATATGAGTGGGATTGGGTGGTTATAAATAGGAGCTCCCTCGTATGGGCCAATAGGCCTTCTGCAGTTGCCTTTGTTCTTATGTTCTTATGCTCTTATTACATATTCTTATGCAAAAAAATAAGAATAAAGGTAACGGATGAATACCTATGGGCCCATACGAGGCAGCTCCTATTTAAAAGCACCCAATCTCATTCATATATATGTCCAACCTACGCTTGAAACACTCAAGGGACCCTACTCCCTTGGCCTATATATAACTCCTATTATAATAATATTTGCTTTTCGTTTAATTCTATCCAAATAGTTTCTGTGTGTGGCTCAGTTTTGATTCCCTCTTTGAGACTACATTTGAAATTGTCCCTAACGTATATGGCTACACCCCCTCCTCGTCTAATATATCTATCTGTGTGAAATAGCTTAAATCCATTTATTTGATATTCAGCTAATAGTTCTCTATTTTCTACATTCATCCCCGTTTCGGTAAGTGCAATAATATCTATTTACTCCCATTATGTTACGCAGTAATTGATTCCACAAATCAAAAATTGTGTTACCGAACCAATATTTACCAAGGTTTTATCGAAATATAAACTTATCCAGTTTATACCCATTGTTTCGAGTCTGTATCTGTCTGTATCGAGTCTTGTCTGAATCGTGTTGATACTTTTAATACCCTATTAATATTCCCTTTGTTATGTCCATTAATTCTCTTCTAAACCTCTAAAAGAACATAAGAACAGAGGTAACTGCAGAAGGCCTATTGGCCCATACGAGGAAGCTCCTATTTATAAGAACATAAGAACAAAGGTAACTACAGAAGGACTATTGGCCCATACGAGGCAGTTATCTATAACCACCCAATCCCACTCATAAACATGTCCAACCCACGCTTAAAACAATCGAGGGACCCCCACCTCCACCACGTTATGCGGTAATTGGTTCCACAAATCAACAACCCTGTTACCGAACCAGTATTTACCCAAGTCTTTCCTAAATCTAAACTTATCCAATTTATACCCATTGTTTCGTATTCTGTCTTGTGTTGATACTTTTATTACTCTATTAATATCCCCTTTGTTATGTCCATTCATCCACTTGTAAACCTCTATCATGTCACCCCTAACTCTTCGCCATTTGAGTGAATGCAAGTTAAGTCTTGTTAATCTTTCTTCATATGAAAGATTTCTAATTTGGGGAATTATCTTAGTCATCCTACGCTGGACACGTTCAAGTGAATTTATATCCATTCTATAGTATGGCGACCAAAACTGAACTGCATAATCTAAATGGGGCTTAACCAGAGCAAGATATAGCTGAAGAACAACACCAGGTGTCTTGTTACTAACGCTTCGATTAATAAATCCCAGTGTCCTATTTACCTTATTACGAACATTCAGGCATTGATCCTTTTGTTTTAAATTCTTACTAATCATAACTCCCAGATCCCTTTCGCAATCCGACTTCGCAATCTCAATACCATCAAGCTCGTATCTTGTAACTCTATCATCATTACCTAGCCTCAGAACTTTACATTTATCAGCATTAAACTGCATGTGCCAATCTTTTGACCATTTCAAAACCCTATTTAGATCAACTTGAAGTGATAGTGAGTCTTCTTCCGTGTTAATTTCCCTACCGATTTTTGTATCATCTGCAAATTTGCAGATGTTGCTACTCAAACCTGAATCTAAGTCATTTAAGAACATAAGAACATAAGAACATAAGAACAAAGGCAACTGCAGAAGGCCTATTGGCCCATACGAGGCAGCTCCTATTTATAACCACCCAATCCCACTCATATACATGTCCAACCCATGCTTGAAACAATCGAGGGACCCCACCTCCACAATGTTACGCGGCAATTGGTTCCACAAATCAACAACCCTGTTACTGAACCAGTATTTACCCAAGTCTTTCCTAAGTCTAAACTTATCCAATTTATACCCATTGTTTCGCGTTCTGTCCTGTGTTGACACTTTCAATACCCTATTAATATCCCCTTTGTTATGTCCATTCATCCACTTGTAAACCTCTATCATGTCACCCCTAACTCTTCGCCTTTCCAGTGAATGCAACTTAAGCTTTGTTAATCTTTCTTCATATGAAAGATTTCTAATTTGGGGAATTAACTTAGTCATCCTACGCTGGACACGTTCAAGTGAATTTATATCCATTCTATAATATGGCGACCAAAACTGTACTGCATAATCTAAATGGGGCCTAACAAGAGCAAGATATAGCTTGAGAACCACACCAGGTGTCTTGTTACTTACGCTGCGATTAATAAATCCGAGTGTCCTATTTGCCTTATTACGAACATTCATGCATTGATCCTTTTGTTTTAAATTCTTACTAATCATAACTCCCAGATCCCTTTCGCAATCCGACTTCGCAATCTCAACACCATCTAGCTCGTATCTTGTAACTCTATCATCATTACCTAGCCTCAGAACTTTACATTTATCAGCATTAAACTGCATCTGCCAGTCCTTTGACCATTTCAAAACCCTATCTAGATCAACTTGAATTGATAATGAGTCTTCCTACGAATTAATTTCCCTACCGATTTTCGTATCATCGGCAAATTTGCAAATGTTGCTACTTAAACCTGAATCTAAATCATTTATATATATTATAAACAACAGAGGTCCCAGGACAGAGCCTTGAGGCACTCCACTTACAACATTTTCCCACTCTGACTTGACTCCATTTATACTAACTCTCTGTTTCCTTTGGTATAGCCATGCCCTAATCCAGCTTAATATAGCACCCCCAATACCATGAGCCTCTATCTTTTTAATCAGTCTTTCATGTGGCACTGTATCAAAAGCTTTGCTAAAGTCAAGGTACACAACATCACAATCCTTACCACTATCAACTGCCTCAACTATGCTAGAATAAAAAGATAACAAATTTGTTAAACATGAACGGCCATTTATAAAACCATGTTGCGACTCAATTATTAATTTATGTTTTTCAAGATGAAGACGAATTTTATTTGCTATTATAGATTCGAGTAACTTTCCCACAATAGACGTTATACATTGAATCCACATCGAAATAGTGATGGTGAGTAGTGTGGTAGTGATGGTGTTGGTGAGTAGTGTGGTAGTGATGGTGTTGGTGAGTAGTGTGGTAGTGATGGTGAGTAGTGTGGTAGTGATGGTGTTGGTGAGTAGTGTGGTAGTGATGGTGTTGGTGAGTAGTGTGGTAGTGTGATGGTGTGTGAGTAGTGTGGTAGTGATGGTGTGGTGAGTAGTGTGGGGTGGTGTTGTGAGTAGTTGTAGTGATGATGATGGTGAGTAGTGTGGTAGTGATGATGATGTGAGTAGTGTGGTAGTGATGTGATGGTGAGTAGTGTGGTAGTGATGGTTGGTGAGTAGTGTGGTAGGATGATGATGGTGAGTAGTGTGGTAGTGATGATGATGGTGGTAGTGTGGTAGTGATGTGTTGGTGAGTAGTGTGGTAGTGATGATGGTGAGTAGTGTGGTAGTGATGATGGTGAGTAGTGTGGTGTGATGGTGTTGGTGAGTAGTGTGGTAGTGATGATGGTGAGTAGTGTGGTAGTGATGATGATGTGGTGAGTAGTGTGGTAGTGATGATGGTGAGTAGTGTAGTAGTGATGGGTGAGTAGTGTGGTAGTGATTGTGTTGGTGAGTAGTGTGGTAGTGATGGTGAGGGTGTGGTATGTGGTAGTGATGGTGAGTAGTGTGGTAGTGATGGTGAGTAGTGTGGTAGTGATGGTGTTGGTGAGTAGTGTGGTAGTGATGATGATGGTGAGTAGTGTGGTAGTGATGGTGTTGGTGAGTAGTGTGGTAGTGACAGTGTTGGTGAGTAGTGTGGTAGTGATGATGTTGGTGAGTAGTGTGGTAGTGATGATGATGGTGAGTAGTGTGGTAGTGATGATGATGGTGAGTAGTGTGGTAGATGATAATTGTGAGTAGTGTGGTAGTTATGATGATGGTGAGTAGTGTAGTAGTGATGGTGTTGGTGAGTAGTGTGGTAGTGATGATGATGGTGAGTAGTGTGGTAGTGATGATGATGGTGAGTAGNTTTCGCAATCCGACTTCGCAATCTCACACCATCTAGCTCGTATCTTGTAACTCTATCATCATACCTAGCCTCAGAACTTTACATTTATCAGCATTAACTGCATCTGCCAGTCCTTTGACCATTTCAAAACCCTATCTAGATCAACTTGAATTGATAATGAGTCTTCCTACGAATTAATTTCCCTACCGATTTTCGTATCATCGGCAAATTTGCAAATGTTGCTACTTAAACCTGAATCTAAATCATTTATATATATTATAAACAACAGAGGTCCCAGACAGAGCCTTGAGGCACTCCACTTACAACATTTTCCCACTCTGACTTGACTCCATTATACTAACTCTCTGTTTCCTTTGGTATAGCCATGCCCTAATCCAGCTTAATATAGCACCCCCAATACCATGAGCCTCTATCTTTTTAATCAGTCTTTCATGTGTCACTGTATCAAAAGCTTTGCTAAAGTCAAGGTACACAACATCACAATCCTTACCACTATCAACTGCCTCAACTATGCTAGAATAAAAAGATAACAAATTTGTTAACATGAACGGCCATTTATAAAACCATGTTGCGACTCAATTATTAATTTATGTTTTCAAGATGAAGACGAATTTTATTTGCTATTATAGATTCGAGTAACTTTCCCACAATAGACGTTATACATTGAATCCACATCGAAATAGTGATGGTGAGTAGTGTGGTAGTGATGGTGTTGGTGAGTAGTGTGGTAGTGATGGTGAGTAGTGTGGTAGTGTGGTGTTGGTGAGTAGTGTGGTAGTGATGGTGTTGGTGAGTAGTGTGGTAGTGATGGTGTTGGTGAGTAGTGTGGGGTGTGTTGGTGAGTAGTGTGGTAGTGATGATGTTGGTGAGTAGTGTGGTAGTGATGATGATGGTGAGTAGTGTGGTAGTGTGATGATGGTGAGTAGTGTGGTAGTGATGATGTGGTGAGTAGTGGTAGTGATGATGATGGTGAGTAGTGTGGTAGTGATGATGATGTGAGTAGTGTGGTAGTGATGGTGTTGGTGAGTAGTGTGGTGTGATGGTTTGTGAGTAGTGTGGTAGTGATGATGGTGAGTAGTGTGGTAGTGATGATGATGGTGAGTAGTGTGGTAGTGATGATGGTGAGTAGTGTGGTAGTGATGATGGTGAGTAGTGTGGTAGTGATTGTGTTGGTGAGTAGTGTGGTAGTGATGGTGAGTAGTGTAGTGTGATGTGGTAGTGATGGTGAGTAGTGTGGTAGTGATGGGTGTTGGTGAGTAGTGTGGTAGTGATGATGATGGTGAGTAGTGTGGTAGTGATGGTGTTGGTGAGTAGTGTGGTAGTGATGTGTTGGTGAGTAGTGTGGTAGTGATGTTGGTGAGTAGTGTGGTAGTGATGATGATGGTGAGTAGTGTGGTAGTGATGATGTTGGTGAGTAGTGTGGTAGTGATGATAATTGTGAGTAGTGTGGTAGTGATGATGATGGTGAGTAGTGTGGTAGTGATGTGTTGGTGAGTAGTGTGGGTAGTGATGTGTGAGTAGTGTGGTAGTGATGATGATGGTGAGTAGTGTGGTAGTGATGGTGTTGGTGAGTAGTGTGGTAGTGATGATGGTGAGTAGTGTGGTAGTGATGATGATGGTGAGTAGTGTGGTGGTGATGATGGTGAGTAGTGTGGTAGTGATGATGTTGGTGAGTAGTGTGGTAGTGATGATGATGGTGAGTAGTGTGGTAGTGATGATGGTGAGTAGTGTGGTAGTGATGATGTGGTGAGTAGTGTGGTAGTGATGATGATGGTGAGTAGTGTGGTAGTGATGATGATGGTGAGTAGTGTGGTAGTGATGGTGTTGGTGAGTAGTGTGGTAGTGATGATGATGGTGAGTAGTGTGGTAGTGATGATGATGGTGAGTAGTGTGGTAGTGATGGTGTTGGTGAGTAGTGTGGTAGTGATGATGATGGTGAGTAGTGTGGTAGTGATGATGATGGTGAGTAGTGTGGTAGTGATGATGATGGTGAGTAGTGTGGTAGTGATGGTGTGGTGAGTAGTGTGGTAGTGATGATGTTGGTGAGTAGTGTGGTAGTGATGATGATGGTGAGTAGTGTGGTAGTGACGATGATGGTGAGTAGTGTGGTAGTGATGGTGTTGGTGAGTAGTGTGGTAGTGATGATGATGGTGAGTAGTGTGGTGGTGTTGGTGAGTAGTGTGGTAGTGATGATGATGGTGAGTAGTGTGGTAGTGATGATGATGGTGAGTAGTGTGGTAGTGATGATGATGGTGAGTAGTGTGGTAGTGATGATGATGGTGAGTAGTGTGGTAGTGATGGTGTTGGTGAGTAGTGTGGTAGTGATGATGATGGTGAGTAGTGTGGTAGTGATGATGATGGTGAGTAGTGTGGTAGTGATGGTGTTGGTGAGTAGTGTGGTAGTGATGGTGTTGGTGAGTAGTGTGGTAGTGACGATGTTGGTGAGTAGTGTGGTAGTGATGTTGGTGGTGTTGGGAAGAAAGCTTACTTTCTATTTATTGTTTGATGTTTAATTAATAGATTAATTTAAATTAATCGAAAGACCACCCTATTTTTACTGAAAAGGGAAACAGATAAAGGAATAAATGATAAGGACTGACATACCAGTGCCAATGGATAATGGAACTATTAAAGGTTATTCTTTAAACTTCAATGGGCTGTATAATATTAATGTTCGAGAATAAACGTTCTGTCCTTCACAAAATGGGGGTTAATACCAGAAGTAATCTACTCCCAGTACCCTTCATCCAGGCTGGTTCTTCCTCGAATAAAATTAGTAATTTCTACTAAATAACATGTAAATAAACATTAGATAAATTGATTAATAGTAAGAAGATTATATGTTGATTAAACAAGAAATTGTTCTCATTTGACTTCTATGAGGCTATCAAATTACGTTAGATATCTCAAATCAAATAAACTAAATATCTTTGACTGATAGTCAATTCTAGAGTTCACTCAGTCAAAGAAAATGATTGAAGAGGGTTCAGCTGCTTAGCTGTAATATTGAACGGAGAGGTAGAGGTACGATGGCGTCGTCTGCTGCTTGCTGCAACACGTGTGCTCGAGCATGGTGTGGGAACATGAGAGGACCACGACAACTTTCAACACAAGCTGAAATTTCAACTAAATATACCAATCGTTTACACCTACTATCTAGTATCCTCACTATGCCATAGAAGATATAAAATTAATTCCTTATGGACGTACTTACTGTTTGGGGAGGTCAATAAAATTTATAAGGAGAACTCAATATAAACAATACTAGGGCACTTAACCTGCTGGTTGTCCACGGAAGCAATCTAGTACTGGAGCAATTGCATGCTCCTAGGCCGATTAACTGCAAGGGCCTAACGTAAAACTGATGGAAGTTCGACTCTCCCGGGACGCACGATGTGATTGTTGTGTCGCTAGCTCGTGTGCTTAATGGCGAATGGCGTCTCCACGTCTCTCTCCCTCAGTCCGTCTCACGCATTCACAACAGAATTTAATAATCATGGATAATTCTTTTCCGTGTAATTACTGATGTAATGTGTTAATGAGAACAGGGTTGCAATTGTAGGGAATTAAATAATATCATATTCTAGTTTAATGGTGTTAATCGAAAAATGGAGAGAAATTTTATTTCCTCCATAGCATTCGTACGTAACAGATAAAACTGTTCATAAAAACTTGATGATAATCTCAGTTAATAACTCTCGGTTTTGGATTATTAGGAGTTATATAATCCATAGTTAATTATTGCACGGAATACTGCTAAATTTACAGAACCATATTGAATTCTCTAACATATTGGTAATAAATATGTTTAGATGGATATTATCTGATGCAATCCTGCCTCACGATGTCGTGAGAATATTAGCAATATGCTCAGATAAAGAAATATGAATTTGTTAGCACTACAGTTAGTGGAATTAATAATTACTGTAATTAGTATACAATAATGACGAATTATAATACAATGGTAGTGTGTCAGTGTTGGAAATTTCCAACATAACTCGGGGGGGGGGGGGGAACTCGGGTCGCAGTTCAATGTTGAGTACTGACGTACCTATCCTGAAGTTAATTTTAAATTATTGTTAGTACGTTAGTACACACATAACGGATGTCCCGTCAAGGACAGATAAGACTTTAAGTCTTGTAAAGGAACTCATGTTAAATGGAAAACATGTAATTGTGAATCATCTAAAGTTAATAACTACTAAAGTCTACAATGCACTCATTGACTGGTGTCACGATGACGTGCAACGGCTATGTCTGTCTTAAAGTTTTGTAAACTCATAGATGCTCTAGATGGAATAATGGTATAGTTGATAGCCTACACAAACAAATTAATGATTAAATCATACAATTTAAGGTAACTGAGAATCCACTGTGAGGTGAATGTCCTGGGTCATTGTGACTTGTAACTGATTTGTTACTAGACATCACAATCACGGTATCATCATGATTACTCAAATTGGATGGTAAATTATTTGCACTTAGTCAGAGCTATAATAGGCTTGTAGTTTCCGTTTACATTGTTGAGCAGCTGCTCTAAGTGGGCGTGTGCTCGGAAACTGTAGGTGAAGTTGGTTCTGTTAAGCACTCTTGTTCTGCTAATTCGATAGGTACCAACTTCTCTAATGTTTTTAGGGTAGTAGTGCCTCGGCACAAAACCCGTACTACTCTCAGGATGCCTTGGTGATTTGGGTGGACAGAGACAATTTTGCCTATAGGCCATTCTGACCACTGTCAATTAGTACTAGGTGTCCTGGTTTGAGTTGAACATTATTATAGGGGCTCGAAGCTCCATAGTGGTACTCTCGTAGAGCTGTGAGGTACTCTCGAATGTACACCTCATTCCACCTTTCAATTACTCTCGAGAGATGTTGGTAACTTTCCACCATATCACTCCTAGTCACATAAGAACATAAGAACAAAGGCAGCTGCAGAAGGCCTATTGGCCCATACGAGGCAGCTCCTATTTATAACCACCCAATCCCACTCATATACATGTCCAACCCATGCTTGAAACAATCGAGGGACCCCACCTCCACCACGTTATGCGGCAATTGGTTCCACAAATCAACAACCCTGTTACCGAACCAGTATTTACCCAAGTCTTTCCTAAATCTAAACTTATCCAATTTATACCCATTGTTTCGTATTCTGTCTTGTGTTGATACTTTTATTACTCTATTAATATCCCCTTTGTTATGTCCATTCATCCACTTGTAAACCTCTATCATGTCACCCCTAACTCTTCGCCATTTGAGTGAATGCAAGTTAAGTCTTGTTAATCTTTCTTCATATGAAAGATTTCTAATTTGGGGAATTATCTTAGTCATCCTAAGATAATTCATAGTCATAAAGGATACCTGATCAACCAGGCTGTGACTCATACGTCAGGCTGCGAGCAGCCGCGTCCAACAGCCTGGTTGATCAGTCCAGCAACCAGGAGGCCTGGTCGATGACCGGGCCGCGGGGACGATAAGCCCCGGAAGCACCTCAAGGTATCCTCAAGGTATCCTACGCTGGACACGTTCAAGTGAATTTATATCCATTCTATAGTATGGCGACCAAAACTGAACTGCATAATCTAAATGGAGCTTAACCAGAGCAAGATATAGCTGAAGAACAACACCAGGTGTCTTGTTACTAACGCTTCGATTAATAAATCCCAGTGTCCTATTTACCTTATTACGAACATTCAGGCATTGATCCTTTTGTTTTAAATTCTTACTAATCATAACTCCCAGATCCCTTTCGCAATCCGACTTCTCAATCTCAATACCATCAAGCTCGTATCTTGTAACTCTATCATCATTACCGAGCCTCAGAACTTTACATTTATCAGCATTAACTGCATGTGCCAATCTTTTGACCATTTCAAACCCTATTTAGATCAACTTGAAGTGATAGTGAGTCTTCTTCCGTGTTAATTTCCCTACCGATTTTGTATCATCTGCAAATTTGCAGATGTTGCTACTCAAACCTGAATCTAAGTCATTTAGAACATAAGACCATAAGAACATAAGAACAAAGGCAACTGCAGAAGGCCTATTGGCCCATACGAGGCAGCTCCTATTTATAACCACCCAATCCCACTCATATACATGTCCAACCCATGCTTGAAACAATCGAGGGACCCCACCTCCACAATGTTACGCGGCAATTGGTTCCACAAATCAACAACCCTGTTACTGAACCAGTATTTACCCAAGTCTTTCCTAAGTCTAAACTTATCCAATTTATACCCATTGTTTCGCGTTCTGTCCTGTGTTGACACTTTCAATACCCTATTAATATCCCCTTTGTTATGTCCATTCATCCACTTGTAAACCTCTATCATGTCACCCCTAACTCTTCGCCTTTCCAGTGAATGCAACTTAAGCTTTGTTAATCTTTCTTCATATGAAAGATTTCTAATTTGGGGAATTAACTTAGCCATCCTACGCTGGACACGTTCAAGTGAATTTATATCCATTCTATAATATGGCGACCAAACTGAACTGCATAATCTAAATGGGGCCTAACAAGAGCAAGATATAGCTTGAGAACCACACCAGGTGTCTTGTTACTTACGCTGCGATTAATAAATCCGAGTGTCCTATTTGCCTTATTACGAACATTCATGCATTGATCCTTTTGTTTTAAATTCTTACTAATCATAACTCCCAGATCCCTTTCGCAATCCGACTTCGCAATCTCAACACCATCTAGCTCGTATCTTGTAACTCTATCATCATTACCTAGCCTCAGAACTTTACATTTATCAGCATTAAACTGCATCTGCCAGTCCTTTGACCATTTCAAAACCCTATCTAGATCAACTTGAATTGATAATGAGTCTTCCTACGAATTAATTTCCCTACCGATTTTCGTATCATCGGCAAATTTGCAAATGTTGCTACTTAAACCTGAATCTAAATCATTTATATATATTATAAACAACAGAGGTCCCAGGACAGAGCCTTGAGGCACTCCACTTACAACATTTTCCCACTCTGACTTGACTCCATTTATACTAACTCTCTGTTTCCTTTGGTATAGCCATGCCCTAATCCAGCTTAATATAGCACCCCCAATACCATGAGCCTCAATCTTTTTAATCAGTCTTTCATGTGTCACTGTATCAAAAGCTTTGCTAAAGTCAAGGTACACAACATCACAATCCTTACCACTATCAACTGCCTCAACTATGCTAGAATAAAAAGATAACAAATTTGTTAAACATGAACGGCCATTTATAAAACCATGTTGCGACTCAATTATTAATTTATGTTTTTCAAGATGAAGACGAATTTTATTTGCTATTATAGATTCGAGTAACTTTCCCACAATAGACGTTATACATTGAATCCACATCGAAATAGTGATGGTGAGTAGTGTGGTAGTGATGGTGTTGGTGAGTAGTGTGGTAGTGATGGTGTTGGTGAGTAGTGTGGTAGTGATGGTGAGTAGTGTGGTAGTGATGGTGTTGGTGAGTAGTGTGGTAGTGATGGTGTTGGTGAGTAGTGTGGTAGTGATGGTGTTGGTGAGTAGTGTGGTGGTGTTGGTGAGTAGTGTGGTAGTGATGATGATGGTGAGTAGTGTGGTAGTGATGATGATGGTGAGTAGTGTGGTAGTGATGATGATGGTGAGTAGTGTGGTAGTGATGGTGTTGGTGAGTAGTGTGGTAGTGATGATGGTGAGTAGTGTGGTAGTGATGATGGTGAGTAGTGTGGTTGTGATGGTGTTGGTGAGTAGTGTGGTAGTGATGATTGTGAGTAGTGTGGTAGTGATGATGATGGTGAGTAGTGTGGTAGTGATGATGGTGAGTAGTGTAGTAGTGATGATGGTGAGTAGTGTGGTAGTGATTGTGTTGGTGAGTAGTGTGGTAGTGATGGTGAGTAGTGTGGTAGTGATGGTGAGTAGTGTGGTAGTGATGGTGTTGGTGAGTAGTGTGGTAGTGATGATGATGGTGAGTAGTGTGGTAGTGATGGTGTTGGTGAGTAGTGTGGTAGTGACAGTGTTGGTGAGTAGTGTGGTAGTGATGATGTTGGTGAGTAGTGTGGTAGTGATGATGATGGTGAGTAGTGTGGTAGTGATGATGATGGTGAGTAGTGTGGTAGTGATGATAATTGTGAGTAGTGTGGTAGTTATGATGATGGTGAGTAGTGTAGTAGTGATGGTGTTGGTGAGTAGTGTGGTAGTGATGATGATGGTGAGTAGTGTGGTAGTGATGATGATGGTGAGTAGTGTGGTAGAGATGGTGTTGGTGAGTAGTGTGGTAGTGATGATGGTGAGTAGTGTGGTAGTGATGATGATTGTGAGTAGTGTGGTGGTGTTGGTGAGTAGTGTGGTAGTGATGATGATGGTGAGTAGTGTGGTAGTGATGATGATGGTGAGTAGTGTGGTAGTGATGATGATGGTGAGTAGTGTGGTAGTGATGGTGTTGGTGAGTAGTGTGGTAGTGATGATGTTGGTGAGTAGTGTGGTAGTGATGATGATGGTGAGTAGTGTGGTAGTGATGGTGTTGGTGAGTAGTGTGGTAGTGATGATGATGGTGAGTAGTGTGGTAGTGATGATGATGGTGAGTAGTGTGGTAGTGATGGTGTTGGTGAGTAGTGTGGTAGTGATGATGATGGTTAGTAGTGTGGTAGTGATGATGATGGTGAGTAGTGTGGTAGTGATGATGATTGTGAGTAGTGTGGTAGTGATGGTGTTGGTGAGTAGTGTGGTAGTGATGATGTTGGTGAGTAGTGTGGTAGTGATGATGATGGTGAGTAGTGTGGTAGTGACGATGATGGTGAGTAGTGTGGTGGTGTTGGTGAGTAGTGTGGTAGTGATGATGATGGTGAGTAGTGTGGTGGTGTTGGTGAGTAGTGTGGTAGTGATGATGAT
>WNGS01006403.1:0-11338 GCA_020271785.1 Procambarus virginalis | reverse complement strand
AAAACAATCGAGGGACCCCACCTCCACCACGTTATGCGGTAATTGGTTCCACAAATCAACAACCCTGTTACCGAACCAGTATTTACCCAAGTCTTTCCTAAATCTAAACTTATCCAATTTATACCCATGTTTCGTATTCTGTCTGTGTTGATACTTTCAATACCCTATTAATATCCCCTTTGTTATGTCCATTCATCCACTTGTAAACCTCTATCACGTCACCCCTAACTCTTCGCATTTGGTGAATGCAATTAAGTCTTGTTAATCTTTTTCATATGAAAGATTTCTAATTTGGGGAATTATCTTAGTCACCTACGCTGGACACGTTCAAGTGAATTTTATCCATTCTATAGTATGGCGACCAAAACTGAACTGCATAATCTAAATGGGGCTTAACCAGAGCAAGATATAGCTGAAGAACAACACCAGGTGTCTTGTTACTAACGCTTCGATTAATAAATCCCAGTGTCCTATTTACCTTATTACGAACATTCAGGCATTGATCCTTTTGTTTTAATTCTTACTAATCATAACTCCCAGATCCCTTTCGCAATCCGACTTCGCAATCTCAATACCATCAAGCTCGTATCTTGTAACTCTATCATCATTACCGAGCCTCAGAACTTTACATTTATCAGCATTAAACTGCATGTGCCAATCTTTTGACCATTTCAAAACCCTATTTAGATCAACTTGAAGTGATAGTGAGTCTTCTTCCGTGTTAATTTCCCTACCGATTTTTGTATCATCTGCAAATTGCAGATGATGTTGCTACTCAAACCTGAATCTAAGTCATTTAAGAACATAAGAACATAAGAACATAAGAACAAAGGCAACTGCAGAAGGCCTATTGGCCCATACGAGGCAGCTCCTATTTATAACCACCCAATCCCACTCATATACATGTCCAACCCATGCTTGAAACAATCGAGGGACCCCACCTCCACAATGTTACGCGGCAATTGGTTCCACAAATCAACAACCTGTTACTGAACCAGTATTTACCCAAGTCTTTCCTAAGTCTAAACTTATCCAATTTATACCCATTATTTCGCGTTCTGTCCTGTGTTGACACTTTCAATACCCTATTAATATCCCCTGTTATGTCCATTCATCCACTTGTAAACCTCTATCATGTCACCCTAACTCTTCGCCTTTCCAGTGAATGCAACTTAAGCTTTGTTAATCTTTCTTCATATGAAAGATTCTAATTTGGGAATTAATTAGTCATCCTACGCTGGACACGTTCAAGTGAATTTATATCCATTCTATAATATGGCGACCAAAACTGTACTGCATAATCTAAATGGGGCCTAACAAGAGCAAGATATAGCTTGAGAACCACACCAGGTGTCTTGTTACTTACGCTGCGATTAATAAATCCGAGTGTCCTATTTGCCTTATTACGAACATTCATGCATTGATCCTTTTGTTTTAAATTCTTACTAATCATAACTCCCAGATCCCTTTCGCAATCCGACTTCGCAATCTCAACACCATCTAGCTCGTATCTTGTAACTCTATCATCATTACCTAGCCTCAGAACTTTACATTTATCAGCATTAAACTGCATCTGCCAGTCCTTTGACCATTTCAAAACCCTATCTAGATCAACTTGAATTGATAATGAGTCTTCCTACGAATTAATTTCCCTACCGATTTTCGTATCATCGGCAAATTTGCAAATGTTGCTACTTAAACCTGAATCTAAATCATTTATATATATTATAAACAACAGAGGTCCCAGGACAGAGCCTTGAGGCACTCCACTTACAACATTTTCCCACTCTGACTTGACTCCATTTATACTAACTCTCTGTTTCCTTTGGTATAGCCATGCCCTAATCCAGCTTAATATAGCACCCCCAATACCATGAGCCTCTATCTTTTTAATCAGTCTTTCATGTGGCACTGTATCAAAAGCTTTGCTAAAGTCAAGGTACACAACATCACAATCCTTACCACTATCAACTGCCTCAACTATGCTAGAATAAAAAGATAACAAATTTGTTAAACATGAACGGCCATTTATAAAACCATGTTGCGACTCAATTATTAATTTATGTTTTTCAAGATGAAGACGAATTTTATTTGCTATTATAGATTCGAGTAACTTTCCCACAATAGACGTTATACATTGAATCCACATCGAAATAGTGATGGTGAGTAGTGTGGTAGTGATGGTGTTGGTGAGTAGTGTGGTAGTGATGGTGAGTAGTGTGGTAGTGATGGTGTTGGTGAGTAGTGTGGTAGTGATGGTGTTGGTGAGTAGTGTGGTAGTGATGGTAGTAGTGTGGTAGTGATGGTGTTGGTGAGTAGTGTGGTAGTGATGGTGTTGGTGAGTAGTGTGGTAGTGATGGTGTTGGTGAGTAGTGTGGTGGTGTTGGTGAGTAGTGTGGTAGTGATGATGATGGTGAGTAGTGTGGTAGTGATGATGATGGTGAGTAGTGTGGTAGTGATGATGATGGTGAGTAGTGTGGTAGTGATGGTGTTGGTGAGTAGTGTGGTAGTGATGATGATGGTGAGTAGTGTGGTAGTGATGATGATGGTGAGTAGTGTGGTAGTGATGGTGTTGGTGAGTAGTGTGGTAGTGATGATGGTGAGTAGTGTGGTAGTGATGATGGTGAGTAGTGTGGTTGTGATGGTGTTGGTGAGTAGTGTGGTAGTGATGATGGTGAGTAGTGTGGTAGTGATGATGATGGTGAGTAGTGTGGTAGTGATGATGGTGAGTAGTGTAGTAGTGATGATGAGTAGTGTGGTAGTGAGTGATTGTGTTGGTGAGTAGTGTGGTAGTGATGGTGAGTAGTGTGGTAGTGATGGTGAGTAGTGTGGTAGTGATGGTGTGGTGAGTAGTGTGGTAGTGATGATGATGGTGAGTAGTGTGGTAGTGACAGTGTTGGTGAGTAGTGTGGTAGTGATGATGTTGGTGAGTAGTGTGGTAGTGATGATGATGGTGAGTAGTGTGGTAGTGATGATGATGGTGAGTAGTGTGGTAGTGATGATAATTGTGAGTAGTGTGGTAGTGATGATGATGGTGAGTAGTGTGGTAGTGATGGTGTTGGTGAGTAGTGTGGTAGTGATGATGATGGTGAGTAGTGTGGTAGTGATGATGATGGTGAGTAGTGTGGTAGTGATGGTGGTGGTGAGTAGTGTGGTAGTGATGATGGTGAGTAGTGTGGTAGTGATGGTGTTGGTGAGTAGTGTGGTGTGATGGTGAGTAGTGTGGTAGTGATGATGATGGTGAGTAGTGTGGTAGTGATGTGATGGTGAGTAGTGTGGTAGTGATGATGATGGTGAGTAGTGTGGTAGTGATGATGATGGTGAGTAGTGTGGTAGTGATGATGATGGTGAGTAGTGTGGTAGTGATGATGTTGGTGAGTAGTGTGGTAGTGATGATGTTGGTGAGTAGTGTGGTAGTGATGATGATGGTGAGTAGTGTGGTAGTGATGGTGATGGTGAGTAGTGTGGTAGTGATGATGTGGTGAGTAGTGTGGTAGTGATGATGATGGTGAGTAGTGTGGTAGTGATGATGATGGTGAGTAGTGTGGTAGTGATGATGATGGTGAGTAGTGTGGTAGTGATGGTGTTGGTGAGTAGTGTGGTAGTGATGATGTTGGTGAGTAGTGTGGTAGTGATGATGATGGTGAGTAGTGTGGTAGTGACGATGATGGTGAGTAGTGTGGTGGTGTTGGTGAGTAGTGTGGTAGTGATGATGATGGTGAGTAGTGTGGTGGTGTTGGTGAGTAGTGTGGTAGTGATGATGATGGTGAGTAGTGTGGTAGTGATGATGATGGTGAGTAGTGTGGTAGTGATGATGATGGTGAGTAGTGTGGTAGTGATGATGATGGTGAGTAGTGTGGTAGTGATGGTGTTGGTGAGTAGTGTGGTAGTGATGATGATGGTGAGTAGTGTGGTAGTGATGATGATGGTGAGTAGTGTGGTAGTGATGGTGTGGTGAGTAGTGTGGTAGTGATGGTGTTGGTGAGTAGTGTGGTAGTGATGGTGTTGGTGAGTAGTGTGGTAGTGACGATGTTGGTGAGTAGTGTGGTAGTGATGTTGGTGGTGTTGGGAAGAAAGCTTACTTTCTATTTATTGTTTGATGTTTAATTAATAGATTAATTTAAATTAATCGAAAGACCACCCTATTTTTACTGAAAAGGGAAACAGATAAAGGAATAAATGATAAGGACTGACATACCAGTGCCAATGGATAATGGAACTATTAAAGGTTATTCTTTAAACTTCAATGGGCTGTATAATATTAATGTTCGAGAATAAACGTTCTGTCCTTCACAAAATGGGGGTTAATACCAGAAGTAATCTACTCCCAGTACCCTTCATCCAGGCTGGTTCTTCCTCGAATAAAATTAGTAATTTCTACTAAATAACATGTAAATAAACATTAGATAAATTGATTAATAGTAAGAAGATTATATGTTGATTAAACAAGAAATTGTTCTCATTTGACTTCTATGAGGCTATCAAATTACGTTAGATATCTCAAATCAAATAAACTAAATATCTTTGACTGATAGTCAATTCTAGAGTTCACTCAGTCAAAGAAAATGATTGAAGAGGGTTCAGCTGCTTAGCTGTAATATTGAACGGAGAGGTAGAGGTACGATGGCGTCGTCTGCTGCTTGCTGCAACACGTGTGCTCGAGCATGGTGTGGGAACATGAGAGGACCACGACAACTTTCAACACAAGCTGAAATTTCAACTAAATATACCAATCGTTTACACCTACTATCTAGTATCCTCACTATGCCATAGAAGATATAAAATTAATTCCTTATGGACGTACTTATTGTTTGGGGAGGTCAATAAAATTTATAAGGAGAACTCAATATAAACAATACTAGGGCACTTAACCTGCTGGTTGTCCACGGAAGCAATCTAGTACTGGAGCAATTGCATGCTCCTAGGCCGATTAACTGCAAGGGCCTAACGTAAAACTGATGGAAGTTCGACTCTCCCGGGACGCACGATGTGATTGTTGTGTCGCTAGCTCGTGTGCTTAATGGCGAATGGCGTCTCCACGTCTCTCTCCCTCAGCCCGTCTCACGCATTCACAACAGAATTTAATAATCATGGATAATTCTTTTCCGTGTAATTACTGATGTAATGTGTTAATGAGAACAGGGTTGCAATTGTAGGGAATTAAATAATATCATATTCTAGTTTAATGGTGTTAATCGAAAAATGGAGAGAAATTTTATTTCCTCCATAGCATTCGTACGTAACAGATAAAACTGTTACTTGATGATAATCTCAGTTAATAACTCTCGGTTTTGGATTATTAGGAGTTATATAATCCATAGTTAATTATTGCACGGAATACTGCTAAATTTACAGAACCATATTGAATTCTCTAACATATTGGTAATAAATATGTTTAGATGGACATTATCTGATGCAATCCTGCCTCACGATGTCGTGAGAATATTAGCAATATGCTCAGATAAAGAAATATGAATTTGTTAGCACTACAGTTAGTGGAATTAATAATTACTGTAATTAGTATACAATAATGACGAATTATAATACAATGGTAGTGTGTCAGTGTTGGAAATTTCCAACATAACTCGGGGGGGGGGGGGACTCGGGTCGCAGTTCAATGTTGAGTACTGACGTACCTATCCTGAAGTTAATTTTAAATTATTGTTAGTACGTTAGTACACACATAACGGATGTCCCGTCAAGGACAGATAAGACTTTAAGTCTTGTAAAGGAACTCATGTTAAATGGAAAACATGTAATTGTGAATCATCTAAAGTTAATAACTACTAAAGTCTACAATGCACTCATTGACTGGTGTCACGATGACGTGCAACGGCTATGTCTGTCTTAAAGTTTTGTAAACTCATAGATGCTCTAGATGGAATAATGGTATAGTTGATAGCCTACACAAACAAATTAATGATTAAATCATACAATTTAAGGTAACTGAGAATCCACTGTGAGGTGAATGTCCTGGGTCATTGTGACTTGTAACTGATTTGTTACTAGACATCACAACCACGGTATCATCATGATTACTCAAATTGGATGGTAAATTATTTGCTCTTAGTCAGAGCTATAATAGGCTTGTAGTTTCCGTTTACATTGTTGAGCAGCTGCTCTAAGTGGGCGTGTGCTCGGAAACTGTAGGTGAAGTTGGTTCTGTTAAGCACTCTTGTTCTGCTAATTCGATAGGTACCAACTTCTCTAATGTTTTTAGGGTAGTAGTGCCTCGGCACAAAACCCGTACTACTCTCAGGATGCCTTGGTGATTTGGGTGGACAGAGACAATTTTGCCTATAGGCCATTCTGACCACTGTCAATTAGTACTAGGTGTCCTGGTTTGAGTTGAACCTTATTATAGGGGCTCGAAGCTCCATAGTGGTACTCTCGTAGAGCTGTGAGGTACTCTCGAATGTACACCTCATTCCACCTTTCAATTACTCTCGAGAGATGTTGGTAACTTTCCACCATATCACTCCTAGTCACATGGGAAGGGTCAACTGGATCCTCTTCTGCCAAAGGTATCAGAAGGCTCAGCAGGCCTCCGTGTATTAAATGTGAGGGACTCAGGGGTTCTCTCTGTGACAAGTCATCTGATAGGTAAGTTAAGGGGCGGTTGTTGACTCGCGCCTCAATTTCCACGACGAGTGTTTGGAGTTCAGAGAAACTAAATTTCTGTCGATGTTAGGTCTTCCCTAAACATTTCTTGACAGTCTCTATCATACGTTCATAGAACCCACCTTGCCAGGGGGCTCTGGGAGCTATAAATTTCCAGTGGCATTGTCGTCTCTGCATGACCGACTGCACACTTCTGGCAGATAATTTTATAACAAATGGATGTAAAAATTGATAAAATTTTTGTCTAAAAGAATAGATAAAGATAAAGAATAAACTGTTAATGAATTGTTGTTTACATTTATTAAAAGAAAATTTAACATCTCATTCATATTTAAGTTACAAAATATATTAAAAAATAGAAGAAATTTAGTGCAGAGGCCTCTCTTAAATTCAGTAAACTTCATTACAATGTCCGAATAAAACTGCAGAAGTAGCAGGCGATTTGAATTTTTTCAGTGTTGAATATGTCCATCAATTATATTTTTCCACAACTTTGGTAGTTTCCTTCCATGCAAGGATGTCCGCCTGGAGTTGAGGAAGACGACTATAGGAGCCCTGGTCCAGAGGACACCGCGTGAAGGGGTCCAGCCCGGACTCCAGTAGCAGGCGAATCAGCGTCGACTCGTCTGTCACCATCTTGGACGAGTGCAGCAGCACCGGCGCCTCCATCACCGCCAGCGTCACGCTGTCTCTGAACTCTTCCGGGACCTCCTCCGATGATTCCTGATACGGCACTGGGAAATGATGAAAGAAAATACCGGAATCGGCTGCCTCCTTTCCAAGGGAAGATAGATACTGTGCGTGGTCAAGTCGCAGAACCTGATAGACCGAACTAAATATTTCTAATTCACGTATCTTTTTGTAAGTACTATCAAAGAGGTCCGCGAACAACTTGTATCTGTTTCCTTCATTATATTCTAAGGTCAAGACAATTGTAACAAATGAATCTGTTATAACAACTAGGGTATCTGCAACGACCTTAGCAAGGCCAGGAGCTCGATAAGCCTTCCTGAGTTTCCGTAAATCGACAAACTCCATATACAAATAGATAACATGCTCGGTCATATATAACCTTTTCTTTCCGATTAAATTTAGGGATTCCTCTGCCATTTGTTTTAAGACCTTCATTAGATTGTAGAGCAAGGATACTTCTGGTCCTACATTTATTCTTGTTAACTGGTCAACTGCTGCATCACCAATACCATCAAGGTGGCCATATTCATCAAGGGTGACTAACATATCTTTAAGTTCATGAAGTAATCTTGGAGCTTCATCCTCTGTACATAAATGATCGCGATCCATATATTTTCCGTTGATCACCAGGCCTGCAGCTGCTTGCATTCCCGAGGCGGCATCCTGTAAGAAAGTCTTTGGCCAAATGTTGATTAAGTGAACCATTCTCAGACGCAGGTACGGGTTAGGGCACATCTCTGGGTCTGCAAACATTGTTAGTATCCAGGGCTTCACGGCAGACTCGAGTGCGCTTAAATTGATGTCATTATCAGGCTCACAAGATTGTGCTAGGTCAATAATTTCCCAAAGGACATCTTCCCATTGCCCCGTCATCTTGACCGACGTCGTACGCATGGAGAGAGTTAATGCGCACAAAATTCCAAGTTGTACGCTGCTAGCGAATAACATTGTAGGATTTTTATTATGCAAGTCTTTAAGAATGGCTTCTGATTTGTCAATAAATTCTAACATTTTGTCGCCAGAAAATCCTTCACCGAGGTTCATTACGTCGACTAAGATCGATAGTGGAAGACTAGGAAAATAATCATCTGCAGCAGTGGTATCCATTGTCTCGGAACGTGTGACAAACTGACAGTAAGAATTGTTCCAACACGGAACCAACTGCAAATGAATAACTAACTCTCTTGTTTGCAAGTCAATATATAGGTCGCGCTAGGAGGAGGTGACGTGCTATGCCTGGAGATTGAGGTGCATGCGCAGGCTGCTTCACGCTGCCTCACTTGTTATTAATTAAAAATAAGTTTCTAGAATACAAATTATAAAAACAAACCTATTACCTTTCTTCAAAAATTTACGCATAAATTTGAACTCTTTTGGCTTTAAATATCTGATATCATTTATTATCAGGAACAAATCTATGTTTTCAAGGCAAATTAATCTTTCATATGAAGAAAGATTAACAAATCTTAATTTGCATTCACTGGAAAGGCGAAGAGTTAGGGGTGACATGATAGAGGTTTACAAGTGGATGAATGGACATAACAAAGGGGATATTAATAGGGTATTGAAAGTATCAACACAGGACAGAACGCGAAACAATGGGTATAAATTGGATAAGTTTAGATTTAGGAAAGACTTGGGTAAATACTGGTTCAGTAACAGGGTTGTTGATTTGTGGAACCAATTGCCGCGTAACATTGTGGAGGTGGGGTCCCTCGATTGTTTCAAGCATGGGTTGGACATGTATATGAGTGGGATTGGGTGGTTATAAATAGGAGCTCCCTCGTATGGGCCAATAGGCCTTCTGCAGTTGCCTTTGTTCTTATGTTCTTATGCTCTTATTACATATTCTTATGCAAAAAAATAAGAATAAAGGTAACGGATGAATACCTATGGGCCCATACGAGGCAGCTCCTATTTAAAAGCACCCAATCTCATTCATATATATGTCCAACCTACGCTTGAAACACTCAAGGGACCCTACTCCCTTGGCCTATATATAACTCCTATTATAATAATATTTGCTTTTCGTTTAATTCTATCCAAATAGTTTCTGTGTGTGGCTCAGTTTTGATTCCCTCTTTGAGACTACATTTGAAATTGTCCCTAACGTATATGGCTACACCCCCTCCTCGTCTAATATATCTATCTGTGTGAAATAGCTTAAATCCATTTATTTGATATTCAGCTAATAGTTCTCTATTTTCTACATTCATCCCCGTTTCGGTAAGTGCAATAATATCTATTTACTCCCATTATGTTACGCAGTAATTGATTCCACAAATCAAAAATTGTGTTACCGAACCAATATTTACCAAGGTTTTATCGAAATATAAACTTATCCAGTTTATACCCATTGTTTCGAGTCTGTATCTGTCTGTATCGAGTCTTGTCTGAATCGTGTTGATACTTTTAATACCCTATTAATATTCCCTTTGTTATGTCCATTAATTCTCTTCTAAACCTCTAAAAGAACATAAGAACAGAGGTAACTGCAGAAGGCCTATTGGCCCATACGAGGAAGCTCCTATTTATAAGAACATAAGAACAAAGGTAACTACAGAAGGACTATTGGCCCATACGAGGCAGTTATCTATAACCACCCAATCCCACTCATAAACATGTCCAACCCACGCTTAAAACAATCGAGGGACCCCCACCTCCACCACGTTATGCGGTAATTGGTTCCACAAATCAACAACCCTGTTACCGAACCAGTATTTACCCAAGTCTTTCCTAAATCTAAACTTATCCAATTTATACCCATTGTTTCGTATTCTGTCTTGTGTTGATACTTTTATTACTCTATTAATATCCCCTTTGTTATGTCCATTCATCCACTTGTAAACCTCTATCATGTCACCCCTAACTCTTCGCCATTTGAGTGAATGCAAGTTAAGTCTTGTTAATCTTTCTTCATATGAAAGATTTCTAATTTGGGGAATTATCTTAGTCATCCTACGCTGGACACGTTCAAGTGAATTTATATCCATTCTATAGTATGGCGACCAAAACTGAACTGCATAATCTAAATGGGGCTTAACCAGAGCAAGATATAGCTGAAGAACAACACCAGGTGTCTTGTTACTAACGCTTCGATTAATAAATCCCAGTGTCCTATTTACCTTATTACGAACATTCAGGCATTGATCCTTTTGTTTTAAATTCTTACTAATCATAACTCCCAGATCCCTTTCGCAATCCGACTTCGCAATCTCAATACCATCAAGCTCGTATCTTGTAACTCTATCATCATTACCTAGCCTCAGAACTTTACATTTATCAGCATTAAACTGCATGTGCCAATCTTTTGACCATTTCAAAACCCTATTTAGATCAACTTGAAGTGATAGTGAGTCTTCTTCCGTGTTAATTTCCCTACCGATTTTGTATCATCTGCAAATTTGCAGATGTTGCTACTCAAACCTGAATCTAAGTCATTTAAGAACATAAGAACATAAGAACAAAGGCAACTGCAGAAGGCCTATTGGCCCATACGAGGCAGCTCCTATTTATAACCACCCAATCCCACTCATATACATGTCCAACCCATGCTTGAAACAATCGAGGGACCCCACCTCCACAATGTTACGCGGCAATTGGTTCCACAAATCAACAACCCTGTTACTGAACCAGTATTTACCCAAGTCTTTCCTAAGTCTAAACTTATCCAATTTATACCCATTGTTTCGCGTTCTGTCCTGTGTTGACACTTTCAATACCCTATTAATATCCCTTTTGTTATGTCCATTCATCCACTTGTAAACCTCTATCATGTCACCCCTAACTCTTCGCCTTTCCAGTGAATGCAACTTAAGCTTTGTTAATCTTTCTTCATATGAAAGATTTCTAATTTGGGGAATAACTTAGCCATCCTACGCTGGACACGTTCAAGTGAATTTATATCCATTCTATAATATGGCGACCAAACTGTACTGCATAATCTAAATGGGGCCTAACAAGAGCAAGATATAGCTTGAAGACCACACCAGGTGTCTTGTTACTACGCTGCGATTAATAATCC
>WNGS01006402.1:29527-77319 GCA_020271785.1 Procambarus virginalis | reverse complement strand
TCACCCAGCCTTCACCTACCACCCAGCCTTCACCTACCACCCAGCCTTCACCTACCACCCAGCCTTCACCTACACCCAGCTTCACCTACCACCCAGCCTTCACCTACCACCAGCCTTCACCTACCACCCAGCCTTCACCTACCACCCAGCCTTCACCTGTCACCCAGCCTTCACCCTACCACCCAGCCTTCACCTACCACCCAGCCTTCACCTGTCACCCAGCCTTCACCTACCACCCAGCCTTCACCTACACCCAGCCTTCACCTACCACCCAGCCTTCACCTGTCACCCAGCCTTCACCTACCACCCAGCCTTCACCTACCACCCAGCCTTCACCTGTCACCCAGCCTTCACCTACCACCCAGCCTTCACCTACCACCCAGCCTTCACCTACCACCCAGCCTTCACCTACCACCCAGCCTTCACCTGTCACCCAGCCTTCACCTGTCACCCAGCCTTCACCTACCACCCAGCCTTCACCTACCACCCAGCCTTCACCTACCACCCAGCCTTCACCTACCACCCAGCCTTCACCTACCACCCAGCCTTCACCTACCACCCAGCCTTCACCTGTCACCCAGCCTTCACCTACCACCCAGCCTTCACCTACCACCCAGCCTTCACCTGTCACCCAGCCTTCACCTGTCACCCAGCCTTCACCTGTCACCCAGCCTTCACCTACCACCCAGCCTTCACCTACCACCCAGCCTTCACCTGTCCACCCAGCCTTCACCTGTCACCCAGCCTTCACCTGTCACCCAGCCTTCACCTACCACCCAGCCTTCACCTACCACCCAGCCTTCACCTACCACACAGCCTTCACCTGCCACGCAGGCTGGACCCCTGCACGAGGTGTGGTTCACAGGTGTTAGAGCACCACAGTTGTTGTGGGTGAATATTGTCACCTTCATTTACATATATATATATGAAAGGGTGAGAAAATGAACACTGAATATTTCTTGCTTTTTCTAATAACTTAATTTCATCATTCACAGTTCACATTTGGAGAAACAATAAGATGCGTGGACACAGTTAACTTACTGGTGATAACTTGCTGGAATGTGAACAACATGTTAGAGTTGTGTACTGTGGCATCATCGAGCTCTCTATGAGTGTCACGGACGTTGTTGATGTATAACCTCGAATTTTATGTTGTTGTTGTTATGTAACGTGGAATACATCAGTCATTGCCGGTGTAGTGCAATACATACGCGATTTCGTATAATAAATTCATAGATTCAGCCATGTACGATGAGCAGGTGGTTGAACACGTGGTTCCTACAGCAGCACCAGGGTGGGTTACCTCATCACTCATACTTACCCCCACCTGACGCACCTCCTTTCCAAAAGCGAGTGAATTCTCTAACGATTGTGTCAGAGATTAACGAAATATTTTGAATCGCAATGCTCGCAATTTAACCTTTTACTCTAATTTTAGGAATTGTTAACCAAAAGCAATAATACTGCTCTCATCCAGCCCGGTAGCCTATCACGTATACCCTGAATAAATAAAATAATTTTTTTTCTACTAATATTTATCTTATTTCTGCAGTCCAGAAATAAGAGAAAGGAGATTACTTGATATGTAGTGCCTCGCAGATGTCAAGCCGCCTGCTGTCGCTGTATGTATCAATGATTTCTGTGTTGTTTGTTAAGACTTCTCTGGTGATGGTTTGGTTGTGGGAAGAGATTATATGTTCCTTAATGGAGCCCTGTTGCTTATGCATTGTTAATCGCCTGGAAAGAGATGTTGTTGTCTTGCCTATATACTGAGTTTTTTGAGGCTTACAGTCCCCAAGTGGGCATTTGAAGGCATAGACGACGTTTGTCTCTTTTAAAGCGTTCTGCTTTGTGTCTGGAGAGTTTCTCATGAGTAGGCTGGCCGTTTTTTTGTTTTTATAGTAAATCGTCAGTTGTATCTTCTGATTTTTGTCTCTAGAGATAACGTTCCTATTAACAATATCTTTCAGGACCCTTTCCTCCGTTTTATGAGCTGTGGAGAAGAAGTTCCTGTAAAATAGTCTAATAGGGGGTATAGGTGTTGTATTAGTTGTCTCTTCAGAGGTTGCATGGCGTTTCAACTTCCTTCTTATGATGTCTTCAATGAAACCATTGGAGAAGCCGTTGTTGACTAGGACCTGCCTTACCCTACAGAGTTCTTCATCGACTTGCTTCCATCCTGAGCTGTGGCTGAGAGCACGGTCGACATAAGCGTTAACAACACTCTTCTTGTACATGTCTGGGCAGTCACTGTTGGCATTTAGGCACATTCCTATGTGTGTCTCCTTAGTGTAGACTGCAGTGTGGAAACCTCCGCTCCTTTCCATGACTGTTACATCTAGAAAGGGCAGCTTCCCATCCTTCTCCATCTCGTAAGTGAAACGCAACACAGAATTCTGCTCAAATGCCTCTTTCAGCTCCTGCAGATGTCTGACATCAGGTACCTGTGTAAAAATGTCGTCAACATACCTGCAGTATATGGCCGGTTTCAAGTTCATGTCGACTAAGACTTTTTTCTCGATGGTACCCATGTAGAAGTTCGCAAACAGGACACCTAGGGGAGAACCCATGGCGACCCCATCTACTTGCTTATACATGTGCCCATCCGGGCTCAAGAAGGGTGCTTCCTTAGTACAAGCTTGGAGTAGTTTCCTTAGGATATTTTCTGGTATGTCAAGAGGAGTCACACAAACACAAACACACACACATGCACGCACGCACGCACGCACGCACACGCACACACACGCACACAGTAGGGGGCCTCGTAGCCTGGTGGATAGCGCACAGGACTCGTAATTCTGTAGTGCGGGTTCGATTCCCACACGAGGCAGAGACAAATGGGCAAAGTTTCTTTCACCGGAAACCACGTACAAAACTCAGGCAAATCATAACATAGCACGATAAGGCAATGTAAAGGATTTGGGTGTACTCATGTCGGAAGACCCTACTTTTAAAGAACACAATAAAGTGGCCGTCACAACTGCACGAAAAATGACGGGTTGGATAACAAGAACTTTTCACACTAGAGATGCTATACCGATGATGATACTTTTCAAAACGCTAGTGCTCTCTAGAGTAGAGTACTGCTGCACAATGACAGCCCCTTTCAAAGCTGGAGAAATTGCTGACCTGGAGAGCGTGCAGAGATCCTTTACTGCTAGAATCCACTCGGTAAAACATCTAAACTATTGGGACCGACTAAAGAGCCTAAATCTGCACTCCCTTGAGCGCAGGCGGGAGAGATACATAATAATTTACACGTGGAAAATATTAGAGGGGCTGGTCCCAAACCTGCACACAGAAATAACATCACATGCGACCAGAAGACATGGCAGGATGTGCAGAATACCCCCGTTTAAAAAGCAGAGGTGCAACTGGTACTCTGAGAGAGAACTCTATCAACATCAGAGGCCTGAGACTGTTCAATACGCTTCCACTACACATAAGGGACATAACTGGCAAACCCCTCACAGTGTTCAAGAGAGAACTGGATAAGCACCTCCAAAGGATACCTGATCAACCAGGCTGTGACTCGTACGTCAGGCTGCGAGCAGCCGCGTCCAACAGCCTGGTTGATCAGTCCAGCAACCAGGAGGCCTGGTCGATGACCGGGCCGCTGGGACGCTAAGCCCCGGAAGCACCTCAAGGTAGGTAGGTATACCCTTAATGCCCCTGTTACCTAGCAGTAAATAGGTACCTGAGAGTTAGTCAGCTGTGACGGGCTGCTTCCTGGGGTGTGTGTATGTGTGTGTGTGGTGTAGGGGGAAAAAAAAGTAGTTAGTTAACAGTTGATTGCCAGTTTAGAGGCGGGCCGAAAGAGCAAAGCTCAACCCCCGCAAACACAACTAGGTGAACACACACCTACACACGCATACGCACACGCACACACACACACACACACACAAACACACATGATCTTGCGAAAATGACATCGCAAGCAAGGCAAAGACTCAGCCTAAATTGTTGCATAGCCACATCAGGAGAAAAACAGTAAAGGAACAGGTTATGAAACTGAGGATAGGGGCGGAAGGATTCACTACAAATGACAAGGAAGTGTGTGAGGAGTTGAATAAGAAATTCCAGGAGGTCTTCACCTTCGAGCAAGGAGAAATTCCAGAGGTAAGAGAGGGAATAGCTAACCAGGAACCACTGGAAGACTTTGAGATTACCAGCGGGGAAGTAAGGAAGTGTTTACTAGAGTTGGATGTGACAAAGGCTATAGGCCCAGATGGAATCTCCCCATGGGTTCTAAAGGATGGAGCAAGAGAACTGTTCCTACCACTCTCCATAGTGTATAACAAATCACTGGCAACAGGGGAACTGCCAGATATTTGGAAAGCAGCTAACGTAGTCCCGATATACAAGAAAGGGGATAGACAGGAGGCACTGAACTACAGGCCAGTGTCCCTAACCTGCATACCATGCAAGCTGATGGAGAAGATTGTGCGAAAAAAACTAGTGGAGCATCTGGAGCGAAGGAACTTTGTAACACAGCATCAACATGGGTTCAGGGATGGCAGGTCCTGCCTCACAGGGTTACTTGAATTCTACGACCAGGCAACAAAAATAAGGCAAGAAAGAGAAGGGTGGGCAGACTGCATATTTTTGGATTGTCAGAAAGCCTTTGATACAGTGCCACACAAGAGGCTAGTGCGAAAGTTGGAGATGCAGGCTGGAGTGAAAGGGAAGGTACTCCGGTGGATAGAGGAGTACCTAAGCAACAGGAGACAACGAGTCAGTGTGAGGGGTGAAGTCTCAGATTGGCGAGACGTTACAAGTGGAGTCCCGCAGGGGTCAGTCCTTGGACCTATACTGTTTCTGGTATATGTAAATGATCTCCCAGAGGGTATAGATTCGTTCCTCTCAATGTTTGCCGACGATGCAAAAATTATGAGGAGGATTGAAACAGAGGATGATAGTAGGAGGCTACAAGATGACCTAGATAGACTGAGTGAATGGTCCAACAAATGGCTGTTGAAGTTCAACCCAAGTAAATGCAAAGTAATGAAACTAGGCAGTGGAAATAGGAGGCCAGACACAGGATACAGAATAGGTGATGAAGTACTTAATGAAACAGACAGAGAGAAAGATCTAGGAGTTGATATCACACCAAACCTGTCTCCTGAAGCCCACATAAAGAGAATAACGTCTGCGGCATATGCGAGGCTGGCTAACATCAGAACGGCGTTCAGGAACCTGTGTAAGGAATCATTCAGAATCTTGTACACCACATATGTAAGACCAATCCTGGAGTACGCGGCCCCAGCATGGAGCCCGTACCTTGTCAAGCACAAGACGAAGCTGGAAAAAGTCCAAAGGTATGCTACTAGACTAGTCCCAGAACTAAGAGGCATGAGTTATGAGGAAAGGCTGCGGGAAATGCAACTTACGAAACTGGAAGACAGAAGAGAAAGGGGGGACATGATCACAACCTACAAAATCCTCAGGGGAATTGACCGGGTAAACAAGGATGAACTATTCAACACTGGAGGGGCGCGAACAAGGGGACACAGGTGGAAGCTGAGTACCCAAATGAGCCACAGAGACATTAGAAAGAACTTTTTCAGTGTCAGAGTAGTTAGTAAATGGAATGCATTAGGAAGTGATGTGGTGGAGGCTGACTCCATACACAGTTTCAAATGTAGATATGATAGAGCCCAGTAGGCTCGGGAATCTGTACACCAGTTGATTGACAGTTGAGAGGCGGGACCAAAGAGCCAAAGCTCAACCCCCGAAAGCACAATTAGGTGAGTACAATTAGGTGAGTACACACACACACACACATACACACACCCAGACACACACACACAGTTGTGTGTGTCTGTTGTATACTAAGTGGCACATAGTGGCTGACGACCAGTGAGGAAGATATACCAGGAATGGTATATCAGGAGCACGTGGAGACAACATTGATACCAGGGAGAGGAGAGGAAAGGGCGACCAACCCCGTCATAAGGACATCTCTTCAAACTCACCTAGGCATGCTTGCTCGGGGTGAGCTGAGGGTAGGTACCCCTCTCTAAGTCATCAATAATGTGTACAGAGTGACTTAAAATAATTAATTTAAAATAGGCCTCAATATCTCAAACATACAACTCCGTGTTGCTCACTCTGGGTACAGGGTTTGACACATGCTACCCTGGTGACCGCTCACCCATCCCCACCCACCTTCTCACGCCTTACACTGTCCCACGACACCACTCTACCCCTCCCTGTATACACAAACACCGCCCCCCCACACTCACCACACACACACACACACACACACACACACACACACACACACACACACAACCACACACACACACACACACACACACACACACACACACACACACACACATACATATACAAAGAAAGAAAGGACACAGAGACAGGGAGGAGGAGTGGCACTCCTAATAAAGTGGAAATGGAAGTTTGATGAGCTGGAAAATCCGGGTACCAATGAAAGCACGAGCTCCATACATGGAACTCTGACAGTGGATGGGAAGAAGATTGTAATTTTGATACTCTACAATCCCCCACCAAACAGTAGAAGGCCCAGGCAGGAGTACGAGGACAGCAACAAGGCATGTATAGATGAACTGCAGAGGGCAGCAACAATAGCGCATAGAATGAAGGCGAAGCTACTGGTCATGGGGGACCTAAACCACGGAGAGATAGATTGGGAAACGAGGAATCCCCATGGCGGGGAGGAGACCTGGGGAGCGAAGCTGGTAGACGTTATTGACAGGAATTTCCTAACACAGCATGTGAAGGAAGATACTAGGGAAAGAGGAGGGGATACGCCCAGCCTATTAGATCTCATCTTCACCCAGAATGTAGAAGACATCGAGCAGTTGGAACATGAAATACCACTAGGAGCCAGTGACCATTGTGTCCTAGTCTTTGACTACATGATGGAGCTTAAAATTGTGACCAACGGTCAAGAGGTACGGGGAAGGAGAATTGATTACAGAAAAGGGGACTACAGAAGGATAAGGGAATACCTGGGAGAAGTGCAGTGGGAGGAAGAGCTTATAGGAAAAACAGTGCAAGGTATGATGAACCAAGTCATATTGAAATGCAAAGAGGCTGAAGAGAGATTTATTCCAACAATGAAGGAAAAAAGCAGGAGGGAATATAATAACCCATGGTTTGATAGACAATGTAAGGAAGCAAAGGTGAGAAGCAGGAGGGAGTGGAGGAAGTACAGAAGACAAAGGACAGAGGACAACAGGATTAGATGTAACAGAGCTAGGAATGATTACATTAACATAAGACGAATGTCGGAAAGAAATTATGAGAATGATATTGCAGTCAAAGCGAAAAAGCAACCTAAATTACTACATAGCCATATAAGAAGGAAGATGTCGGTAAATGACCAAGTGACAAGACTGAGGAAAACAGAAGGGGCATATACAGAAAGCGACAAGGAAATCTGCGAGGTACTGAATGCAAATTTCCATGGAGTGTTCACAACCGAGCCTGAGCAGCTCCCATTGTTAGAAGCGATTACCCTAAATGACAGACTATCAGACATAGAGGTGACAGCAGAGGAGGTAATGAAACAGTTGACAACACTGGATGCAAACAAAGCTGTTGGACCAGACAAAGTATCACCGTGGATACTTAAAGAGGCAGCGCAGGCTCTCAGTGTGCCTCTGGCAATGATCTTAATGAGTCACTTATGTCGGGAGAATTGCCCAGTTGCTGGAAGGAGGCAAATGTCGTACCGATTTTCAAGAAAGGTGACAGGGAGGAGGCACTTAACTACAGACCCGTATCATTGACAAGCATCCACTGCAAAATACTTGAAAGAATAATTAGGCTAAGACTTGTTGAGCACCTGGAGAGCATTGGGTTTGTAAACAAGCACCAACATGGTTTCTGGACAGGGAAATCATGCCTAACAAACCTGTTAGAATTCTATGATAAAGTAACAAGGATAAGGCAGGACAGAGAAGGCTGGGCAGACTGCATATTTCTTGNAAGGGGTACCACCTCTGGTGCAAGTGTAGGGACCCATAGCCTCGGAGAAGAAAATAAAGAGTACTCAGAGAAGACCTTGTGGATCCTCACTGAACACTTTGATATTTTCTTCTCCTACCACCCTATTCTTTTGGTATGTGTGTATATTTATCTAACTTTATTTGAAAATGTCATTACACAAAAAAGTTACAATATTACATGCAGGGTACAAGGCTGCTTGTCACAAGTTGAATAGCTCCTCAAGCTCCTCAGATGGCGGGCAGGAACCATGGATGCAGTGAGCATTTCCTCTCTGGATTGCCACACTAAGGCGCTGAAAAAGAAAACTGGCAGCTCTAGGGTCTCTAGTTGTTTCGATTAGCTTAGACCCCAACTCCTTCAAAAAGCTAGCAGCACTTTTACCCCAGGCACCAAGTGTCTCTGAGGCAATGGGGACAAAATTGTAGTGGTGCTCAAGGTCTCTGTATTTACGTGACTTGGCCGCTTCCCGGTGATTGGCAGCTCCTCCTGCTTGAGTAGCACTGAAGTCAACATAGGTATTGGCTAGAGTTGAAACGCAAGTGTAGTCCCACACCAACTGTCTACCATTCTTCCAGGGGTTCACCGTGATTCCGTCTGGGCGACCGACAGGCTCATCAGAGTTGCGGGACATTAGGTAACGGGGCTCTCTCTCTGCTGGACAACCGGCTGTGGTAAGGCTTCTCTTAATAATGTCATTGACCTCGCCGTGTCTTGCATGCCATCCTCCTGTCCTTTGGCAGAGAAGGCCATGCCGTCCGTACTGTCGGCCTCTGCCTCGCCGCAAATACACCTGTATTCGGTGTGGATTGGGGCAGCGAGACGGAGAGCCACGGCAATTCGGAGGGCCTGCGGTGTGAGACGGGTGCCGGTTGCTGACATTGGGGTTGCTAATAGAAATCGCCTGCATGGGGAGCTGCTACAGCTCTAAGTCGGGCAGTGTCATGTGGTGTTGTCGCAGCTTCTAGCAAAGTCGCAGCTTCTTGGTCGGCAATGGGGCGATCCCAGCTGGATTGCTTATGGGCTTCAGAAGGCAGTGGTTGGGGTGCTGGTCCTGCGAGAGAGACCCATTGGTTGTGCAGTCTGTGAAGCTGGGATCATGTACCCTGCCTGTTGAACTAGGTGCTCAGGTAGGATTTCCTTCACCAAGTTGTCAGACCCCACTGAAGAGGACAGGAACGCTGGTACAGCAATTTGTGTTGCTGTGCGCACGCCAAGGCCCCCGAGTCTGACAGGAAGGGAGGCCTGTTTCCACTGTGAGTCGCTGAGGGAAAGATTGAGGGCTTTTTCTAGTGTTGATTTCAGCAAGCTGTCGTACTCTTCTAATTTAATATTGTTGAAAGATGGCGAACATCTTAGAAAGTAGGTCAGCCTGGGGAGGGACAAGCATCTGGTGATGAGGTAAAGTGCATCATGGGCATCGATGTCTTCAATCCTCTCGTCATCCTCTTCAGGTCAGTGATCTTCTTACCAAGGACCTCTCGATGGCATTCCTTCCAAGAGGAGCACCTAGGAGTGTGCTGTCCTCAGGGTTGGTTGTATGAATGTCAGGCAAAACAACCTTTATTTGCTCTATTATGTGCTGGTTGGTGGAGGTTATTTCGCACTTGGAAGGGTCAGGGTGAGGCTAGGCTTGCTCCTTGCTCCTGAATTATTCTTATGTCGTCCAAGAGTGAGTCTGGGGAGCCGGCTAGAGTACCATCATCCAAAAACCAAATGTTGAGCTCACTGGACAGGTATCGGTGACTTCTTGATGATAGGCAGAAAAGAAAAACATATAAAAAAAAAAAGAAAATATATAATATATATATATATATATAGAATATATAGTATATATATATAAGATATATATATATATGTAGTACCTAGTAGCCAGAACGCACTTCTCAGCCTACTATGCAAGGCTGATTTGCCTAATAAGCCAAGTTTTTATGAATTAATTATTTTCGACTACCTAACCTACCTAACCTAACCTAACTAAACTTTTCGGCTACCTAACCTAACCTAACCTATAAAAGATAGGTTGGTTAGGTTAGGTAGGGTTGTTAGGTTCGGTCATATATCTACGTTAATTTTAACTCCAATAAAAAAATTTTGACACATACATAATGAAATGGGTAGCTTTATCATTTCACAAGGAAACAATTAGTGAAAATATAAATTCATGAAAACTTAGCTTAATAGGCAAATCGGGCCTTGCATAGTAGGCTCAGAAGTGCGTTCTGGCTACTAGGTACGACATATATATAGATATATATATATATATATATATAATATATATATATATACTATATATATATATATATATATATATATATATATACAATAGTGGGATGAAAAACAAACTTTCAACAAAACACAGAACATGGATACGGGTATAGATTTGCAGAAGTTGGGTACAAATAGAACTGCAGAAGGCCTATGGCCCATATTTCTTGATGTTTCTATATTGGAGCGGAGTCTTGAAGTGGGTAGAATATAGTTGTGCGTTAATTGGCTGTTTATTGCTGGTGTTGACTTCTTGATGTGTAGTGCCTCGCAGATGTCAAGCCGCCTGCTGTCGCTGTATCTATCAATGATTTCTGTGTTGTTTGTTAAGATTTCTCTGGTGATGGTTTGGTTGTGGGAAGAGAATATATGTTCCTTAATGGAGCCCTGTTGCTTATGCATCGTTAAACGCCTGGAAAGAGATGTTGTTGTCTTGCCTATATACTGAGTTTTTTGAGGCTTACAGTCCCCATGAGGGCATTTGAAGGCATAGACGACGTTGGTCTCTTTTAGAGCGTTCTGCTCAGTGTCTGGAGAGTTTCTCATGAGTAGGTTGGCCGTTTTACTTGGTTTTAGAGTAAATCGTCAGTTGTATCTTCTGATTTTTGTCTGTAGGGATAACATTTCTATTAACAATATCTTTCAGGACCCTTTCCTCCGTTTTATGAGCTGTGGAGAAGAAGTTCCTGTAAAATAGTCTAATAGGGGGTATAGGTGTTGTATTAGTTGTCTCTTCAGAGGTTGCATGGCGTTTCACTTTCCTTCTTATGATGTCTTCAATGAAACCATTGGAGAAGCCGTTGTTGACTAGGACCTGCCTTACCCTACAGAGTTCTTCGTCGACTTGCTTCCATTCTGAGCTGTGGCTGAGAGCACGGTCGACATAAGCGTTAACAACACTCCTCTTGTACCTGTCTGGGCAGTCACTGTTGGCATTTAGGCACATTCCTATGTTTGTTTCCTTAGTGTAGACTGCAGTGTGGAAACCTCCGCTCCTTTCCATGACTGTTACATCTAGAAAGGGTAGCTTCCCATCCTTCTCCATCTCGTAAGTGAAACGCAACACAGAATTCTGATCAAACGCCTCTTTCAGCTCCTGCAGAGCTGGATCTTACTTTTTCGGTCATATTTAATAATATATGTCTACAGGAAAGACTGCTACCAAAATATACCAATAGTAAAACGCACGACCCAGCAGCAAGGAATCAAGCCTTCACGATAAAATATCGACAAGATCTGATTCGTAATCAGGTATACAAGGCAGAAAATGAAATCAAAGACAACAAAACGCAACTACTTCATGCTACAAACGAATGGAGAAACAGCAACATCGACGAAAGTCTCCGTACCCGCATCGAACAACACCTCGACATCCTCACAGATCGACATCACCTCAGCACGGAAACAAGGATAATCAAGAAACTAACAACATTATATGGAGGACATATGGCAATTCCACGACCAAGAGACGGCTTCCTGAACCTTGCAGGAATCAACCTCACTGAGGACCAAGTCACTCTCCTAAATCTGGGTATAAACTGTCACGTTATGTCCAGACCAAGTGAGATGGCCCGGAAAGTGGAGTTGGAGATCCTGTTGGACGACATATTTGACCTCGAAGCACAAAAGAAGGTCACCACCAAAGACACCTTACAAGCAGAACTTATTGCAGAAGGAGGAAAGAATCGAGGCAACTACAGAAGCACCATACTGACCCCCGAGCTCAAAGCGGCAGCTAAGAGCCTTCGTGAGAACAAGGAGATAGTTGTCAGGAGAGGCGACAAGTCGCCAATATACGTCATCCTTAAGAAAGACGAATATCTGGCGAAAATGAACCTCATACTCTCTGACCAAACTAAATTCCAAAGGGTAACGAAGGACACTACAGCTGAATTGAAAGCAAAGGTCAACAAATTGATTGAAACTGTGAATGCCAAGAAATCCGGACTCCACCTGCCAAAGATTATTTGGGAATATAAACCTGGATATGCGTATGGAAATGTCAAGACACATAAGCCTGGTAACCCACTTCGGCCAATCATCAGCCAGATACCCACACCCACGTACAGACTGGCGAAACGACTCAACGGCTTACTGACTCCTTATGTCCCTTTGCGCCTTCAGCCTGGAGTCCCCGAAGGAATTTGTTGACTTACTGCGGGAAACACAGGCCACAGGGATAAGAGCCTCGTTGGACGTAGAATCACTGTTTACCAACGTACCTGTGGATGAAACAATCGGGATGATAGTGGACCGAGTGTATCGTGATCCGGCCTGTACTCCTAAATAAAAAAATATAAATATGTTTATTCAGGAAAGGTACATACATAAAGTGATTTTACATAAGTAGATCGATTTATAGATAGAGCTAGTACATACAATGCCTAAAGCCACTATTACGCAATGCGTTTCGGGCAAGAAAAACATTAATATCTAAAACTTAATACTAATTGAGCAAAAAGAATAAAATGTATTGAGAACAGATACAAATAAAGATAAAAAAAGGGGGGAACATGACTGAAAAAGCAGCACAAATACAATAGGTAGACAAACAGCGTTGAATAAAAAAAATAACAGACATGGGTTGACAATAGAGGGGTAAGGTAGGTTACAGGGAATTTATCAGGTAGTGTTTAGTTTTAATCTTAAACTGGTTGAGAGAGGTACAGTCTTTAACATGGTTGGGAAGGTCATTCCACATTCTGGGTCCCTTGATTTGTAGAGCATTTCTAGTTTGATTAAGTCGTACTCTTGGAATATCAAAACTGTATTTATTTCTGGTGTGGTGCTCATGGGTTCTGTTACAACTTTCAATGAAGCTTTTGAGGTCAGGATTGGCATTACAGTTCAGCGTTTTATATATGTATAATACACATGAGAGAATGTGCAGTGACTTAATATCAAGCATATTCAGAGATTTGAATAGGGGTACCGAGTGATGTCTGAGGCCAGAGTTGGATATTGTCCTAATAGCAGCTTTGTGTTGAGTAATTAGAGGACGTAAATGATTTTGGGTAGTAGAACCCCAAGCACAAATACCATAGTTGAGGTATGGATAGATGAGGGAGTAATAGAGAGTACCAGGGCAGGGCGGGGAACATAATATCTGATCTTAGAAAGAATGCCAACAGTTTTTGAAACTTTTTTTGATATATTTAGAATGTGTCCCTGGAAATTAAGCTTGTGATCAATGAGAACGCCAAGGAATTTGCCATCTAATTTGTTACAAATTTGGGTATTGTTTATCTTGAGATTTATTTGATTAGAGGATTTATTGCCAAACAGAATATAGAAAGTTTTGTCAATGTTAAGGGTGAGTTTGTTGGCAGTTAGCCAAAGATGGACTTTATTAAGCTCGGTATTTACTGTGGCATTTAGAGCAAGGGGGTCAGGACTGGAGTAAATGAAGGTTGTGTCGTCAGCAAATAGAATTGGTCTAAGGTGTTGGGAGGCATTTGGAAGGTCATTAATGTAGATGAGAAAGAGGAGAGGGCCAAGTATACTGCCCTGAGGAACACCAATGTTGATGGGTAGGGTAGGAGAAATTGAATTGTTCACAGAAACATACTGGAGCCTGTCAGTAAGGTAAGATTTGAGGTATTGCAGGGAGAGTCCTCTGACTCATAATGATGTAATTTAAGAAGGTTTTGGTGGTTGACAGTGTCAAAAGCCTTACGCAGGTCCACAAATAACCCAACAGGGAACTCATTTTTATCAAGAGCTGCATGAATTAAGTTAATCATACTAATAAGTGCATCGTTAGTGCTTTTTTTAGGTCTGAAGCCATATTGGCAAGAGCTAAGTATATTGTGCTTGGCTAGAAAAGAGTAGAGCTGCTTGTAGATTAGTTTTTCAAAAATATTTGATAAGTTAGGCAGGATTGAAATAGGTCTGTAGTTGTTAACATCTGTGAGATCACCACATTTGTGGACAGGGGTTACTCTCGCTTTTTTTAGAATATCTGGAAAGGTTTGGAGTTCAAGTGACTTGTTGAAGAGCAATGCAATTGCAGGGGCTAAGGATCTGGAGGCTTTTTTGTAAATTAATGTCGGAATCTCCTCAAGGGCACTAGACTTGGTTTTAAGGGAAAGGATTATCTCATTGACGTCAGTGGAATTAGTAGGCTTTAGGTACAGAGACTGTGGATAGTTACCTGTAAGGTAGTCCTTAACATCAGTACTGGAAGATGGAATATCATTTGCAAGGGATGACCCAATGGAAGAGAAGAACCTATTGAACTCAATAGCAGAATCAGAGGCTGAAAGCTGACCATCGTTATTTGACAGGAGTGTTGGTTTGTTGTTTAAAATCTTCTTTGATCCCAAGATTTGTGAAATTGTGCTCCAAGTTTTTTTAATGTTGCTCTTTATTTGGGTAAATTTATCTTCGTAGTATTTAGCTTTGGCTCGTCTAATTATCTTAGATAGATAGCAGTAAGTATTAGATAGCAGTAAATTCTTTGAGAATTCTTTGGAGACGGTTCCTAGCCTATACTTCTTCTCAAGGTCATGTTTTTTATTAATGGATTTAAGTATTCCCTTTGTAAGCCAGGGATTGTTAAGCCTTTTGGTAGTGACTTGTTTTGTAAGCATAGGACAGTGGGTGTTATAAAGGCTTAGAGTTTTTTGAAGAAAAGATTGTACTGCTAGGTTGATGTCCCCTATGTTACCTAACTCTGACTCCCAGTTGACATTATCAGCAGCAGTTATAAAATTGTCTATAGCAGATTCATTGTGCAGCCTAAAACTTATCTCCCTTGACTCTAGAGGTGGTTTGTTAATGTTAGTTAAGAGAAATGTGGGGTAATGGTCTGTAGTACTGTCGGTGATTATACCTGAAGTAAGCGGAGAGGTTATGTTGGTCCAGATGTGATCTAGAGTCGTGGCAGTACTATCAGTGATTCTGGTAGGTCTAGTGATTAAGGGTATGAGGAAGCAGGAATTCATACAGTTGAGGAAGCTAACAGTAGTAGGGTGCTCAGGCTCGCAGAGGTCAATATTAAAGTCCCCTGCGATAATTAGATGGTTTTTGTTAAGTCTGTTATCGAGTATTAGATTTCTAAGGTTTGAATTGAATTCAGACACATCAGTGTTAGGAATTCTATAGACTGCTCCCACAGACAGGACAGACTCGGCACCCTTGACTCTGAAACTGGCGAAGATATACTCCCCACAGCAGTCTCTAGTTCTAATTACTTTTAAGCATGTTAGTTCATGATGGTAGTAAAGAGCAGTACCACCACCTCTCTGAGTTTGACGACAGTTGTGAATTGCCGAGTAGTTAGGCATGTAGAGTAGTATCCTCTTTCAACCACGTTTCAGTAAGTATAATAAAAGTGAATTTGTTGTCAATAGTTTCAATCAAGGCACTAACATCATCGAAGTGTTTACCTAGGGATCTAACATTCAAGTTGATTACAGAGATATTGTGATTATGTGTTAATACATTGTTTACATCATGTGCTGTAAAATATCTGCATTTTGATCATTAAAGTGATGATTGTCATAGATAGTGGATAAGAGGTTTAGTTCAGGGTCTAAACTTGCCTGCATAATAAGGATGGTTGCAGGAATACAAGGCAGGAATGGCAAATTACAAAAAAGAATTATGATATAAAAGGGGAAAATATATAAAACAAGTCTATACAAAACACAACAAAATGAACAAAAAAAGAAAAAAATGAGGTAGCTTACAGGTACTCTCAGGTACACTGTAAGTAAATAATTTCCATAAATGAGACACAGGCAAAGCCAGTGGTATAAGTACACTATAGTTTAATACTAAAGTTACACTAAGACAAAATGAGGTAGTTTAAATAGAGATACACTCAGGAACACTGGATAATGAAGTTAATACTAGAGGACACAGACAAAGCCAGTGTACTATGGAACATGGCAGTAGCTACTAGAGGACACAGACAAAGCCAGTGTACTATGGAACATGGGAGTAGCTACTAGAGGACACAGACAAAGCCAGTGTACTACTGAACATGGGAGTAGCTACTAGAGGACACAGACAAAGCCAGTGTACTACTGAACATGGGAGTAGCTACTAGAGGACACAGACAAAGCCAGTGTACTATGGAACATGGAGTAGCTACTAGAGGACACAGACAAAGCCAGTGTACTATGAACATGGCAGTAGCTACTAGAGGACACAGACAAAGCCAGTGTACTATGGAACATGGGAGTAGCTACTAGAGGACACAGACAAAGCCAGTGTACTATGAACATGGAGTAGCTACTAGAGGACACAGACAAAGCCAGTGTACTATGAACATGGGAGTAGCTACTAGAGGACACAGACAAAGCCAGTGTACTATGGAACATGGGAGTAGCTACTAGAGGACACAGACAAAGCCAGTGTACTATGGAACATGGGAGTAGCTACTAGAGGACACAGACAAAGCCAGTGTACTATGGAACATGGCAGTAGCTACTAGAGGACACAGACAAAGCCAGTGTACTATGGAACATGGGAGTAGCTACTAGAGGACACAGCAAAGCCAGTGTACTATGAACATGGGAGTAGCTACTAGAGGACACAGACAAAGCCAGTGTACTATTGAACATGGAGTAGCTACTAGAGGACACAGACAAAGCCAGTGTACTATGGAACATGGGAGTAGCTACTAGAGGACACAGACAAAGCCAGTGTACTATTGAACATGGGAGTAGCTACTAGAGGACACAGACAAAGCCAGTGTACTATGGAACATGGGAGTAGCTACTAGAGGACACAGACAAAGCCAGTGTACTATTGAACATGGCAGTAGCTACTAGAGGACACAGACAAAGCCAGTGTACTATGAACATGGGAGTAGCTACTAGAGGACACAGACAAAGCCAGTGTACTATGAACATGGGAGTAGCTACTAGAGGACACAGACAAAGCCAGTGTACTATGAACATGGGAGTAGCTACTAGAGGACACAGACAAAGCCAGTGTACTATGAACATGGGAGTAGCTACTAGAGGACACAGACAAAGCCAGTGTACTATTGAACATGGGAGTAGCTACTAGAGGACACAGACAAAGCCAGTGTACTATTGAACATGGGAGTAGCTACTAGAGGACACAGACAAAGCCAGTGTACTATTGAACATGGGAGTAGCTACTAGAGGACACAGACAAAGCCAGTGTACTATTGAACATGGGAGTAGCTACTAGAGGACACAGACAAAGCCAGTGTACTATGAAACATGGGAGTAGCTACTAGAGGACACAGACAAAGCCAGTGTACTATGAACATGGGAGTAGCTACTAGAGGACACAGACAAAGCCAGTGTACTATTGAACATGGGAGTAGCTACTAGAGGACACAGACAAAGCCAGTGTACTATGAACATGGGAGTAGCTACTAGAGGACACAGACAAAGCCAGTGTACTATTGAACATGGGAGTAGCTACTAGAGGACACAGACAAAGCCAGTGTACTATTGAACATGGGAGTAGCTACTAGAGGACACAGGCAAAGCCAGTGTACTATGAACATGGGAGTAGCTACTAGAGGACACAGACAAAGCCAGTGTACTACTGAACATGGGAGTAGCTACTAGAGGACACAGGCAAAGCCAGTGTACTATGGAACATGGGAGTAGCTACTAGAGGACACAGACAAAGCCAGTGTACTATGGAACATGGGAGTAGCTACTAGAGGACACAGACAAAGCCAGTGTACTATGGAACATGGGAGTAGCTACTAGAGGACACAGACAAAGCCAGTGTACTATGGAACATGGGAGTAGCTACTAGAGGACACAGACAAAGCCAGTGTACTATGGAACATGGGAGTAGCTACTAGAGGACACAGACAAAGCCAGTGTACTATGAACATGGGAGTAGCTACTAGAGGACACAGACAAAGCCAGTGTACTATGAACATGGGAGTAGCTACTAGAGGACACAGACAAAGCCAGTGTACTACTGAACATGGAGTAGCTACTAGAGGACACAGACAAAGCCAGTGTACTATTGAACATGGGAGTAGCTACTAGAGGACACAGACAAAGCCAGTGTACTATTGAACATGGGAGTAGCTACTAGAGGACACAGACAAAGCCAGTGTACTATTGAACATGGGAGTAGCTACTAGAGGACACAGACAAAGCCAGTGTACTATTGAACATGGGAGTAGCTACTAGAGGACACAGACAAAGCCAGTGTACTATTGAACATGGGAGTAGCTACTAGAGGACACAGGCAAAGCCAGTGTACTATGAACATGGGAGTAGCTACTAGAGGACACAGGCAAAGCCAGTGTACTATGAACATGGGAGTAGCTACTAGAGGACACAGACAAGCCAGTGTACTATTGAACATGGGAGTAGCTACTAGAGGACACAGGCAAAGCCAGTGTACTATGAACATGGGAGTAGCTACTAGAGGACACAGACAAAGCCAGTGTACTATTGAACATGGGAGTAGCTACTAGAGGACACGCCAAAGCCATGTACTATTGAACATGGTAGCTACTAGGGACACAGACAAAGCCAGTGTACTATTGAACATGGGAGTAGCTACTAGAGGACACAGCAAAGCCAGTGTACTATTGAACATGGGAGTAGCTACTAGAGGACACAGGCAAAGCCAGTGTACTATTGAACATGGGAGTAGCTACTAGAGGACACAGACAAAGCCAGTGTACTATGAACATGGGAGTAGCTACTAGAGGACACAGGCAAAGCCAGTGTACTATTGAACATGGGAGTAGCTACTAGAGGACACAGGCAAAGCCAGTGTACTATTGAACATGGGAGTAGCTACTAGAGGACACAGACAAAGCCAGTGTACTATTGAACATGGGAGTAGCTACTAGAGGACACAGACAAAGCCAGTGTACTATTGAACATGGGAGTAGCTACTAGAGGACACAGGCAAAGCCAGTGTACTATGAACATGGGAGTAGCTACTAGAGGACACAGACAAAGCCAGTGTACTATTGAACATGGGAGTAGCTACTAGAGGACACAGGCAAAGCCAGTGTACTATTGAACATGGGAGTAGCTACTAGAGGACACAGACAAAGCCAGTGTACTATTGAACATGGGAGTAGCTACTAGAGGACACAGACAAGCCAGTGTACTATGAACATGGGAGTAGCTACTAGAGGACACAGGCAAAGCCAGTGTACTATTGAACATGGGAGTAGCTACTAGAGGACACAGGCAAAGCCAGTGTACTATTGAACATGGGAGTAGCTACTAGAGGACACAGGCAAAGCCAGTGTACTATTGAACATGGGAGTAGCTACTAGAGGACACAGACAAAGCCAGTGTACTATTGAACATGGGAGTAGCTACTAGAGGACACAGACAAAGCCAGTGTACTATTGAACATGGGAGTAGCTACTAGAGGACACAGGCAAAGCCAGTGTACTATTGAACATGGGAGTAGCTACTAGAGGACACAGACAAAGCCAGTGTACTATTGAACATGGGAGTAGCTACTAGAGGACACAGCAAAGCCAGTGTACTATTGAACATGGGAGTAGTACTAGAGGACACAGACAAAGCCAGTGTACTATTGAACATGGGAGTAGCTACTAGAGGACACAGACAAAGCCAGTGTACTATTGAACATGGGAGTAGCTACTAGAGGACACAGGCAAAGCCAGTGTACTATTGAACATGGGAGTAGCTACTAGAGGACACAGCAAAGCCAGTGTACTATTGAACATGGGAGTAGCTACTAGAGGACACAGGACAAAGCCAGTGTACTATTGAACATGGGGGAGTAGCTACTAGAGGACACAGACAAAGCCAGTGTACTATTGAACATGGGAGTAGCTACTAGAGGACACAGGCAAAGCCAGTGTACTATTGAACATGGGAGTAGCTACTAGAGGACACAGACAAAGCCAGTGTACTATTGAACATGGGAGTAGCTACTAGAGGACACAGGCAAAGCCAGTGTACTATTGAACATGGGAGTAGCTACTAGAGGACACAGACAAAGCCAGTGTACTATTGAACATGGGAGTAGCTACTAGAGGACACAGACAAAGCCAGTGTACTATTGAACATGGGAGTAGCTACTAGAGGACACAGGCAAAGCCAGTGTACTATTGAACATGGGAGTAGCTACTAGAGGACACAGACAAAGCCAGTGTACTATTGAACATGGGAGTAGCTACTAGAGGACACAGGCAAAGCCAGTGTACTATTGAACATGGAGTAGCTACTAGAGGACACAGACAAAGCCAGTGTACTATTGAACATGGGAGTAGCTACTAGAGGACACAGGCAAAGCCAGTGTACTATTGAACATGGGAGTAGCTACTAGAGGACACAGGCAAAGCCAGTGTACTATTGAACATGGGAGTAGCTACTAGAGGACACAGGCAAAGCCAGTGTACTATTGAACATGGGAGTAGCTACTAGAGGACACAGGCAAAGCCAGTGTACTATTGAACATGGGAGTAGCTACTAGAGGACAGGCAAAGCCAGTGTACTATTGAACATGGGAGTAGCTACTAGAGGACACAGGCAAAGCCAGTGTACTATTGAACATGGGAGTAGCTACTAGAGGACACAGGCAAAGCCAGTGTACTATTGAACATGGGAGTAGCTACTAGAGGACACAGACAAAGCCAGTGTACTATTGAACATGGGAGTAGCTACTAGAGGACACAGGCAAAGCCAGTGTACTATAAACATGGGAGTAGCTACTAGAGGACACAGGCAAAGCCAGTGTACTATTGAACATGGGAGTAGCTACTAGAGGACACAGGCAAAGCCAGTGTACTATTGAACATGGGAGTAGCTATAGATGACACAGGCAAAGCCAGTGTACTATTGAACATGGGAGTAGCTACTAGAGGACACAGANATCTTAGATAGCAGTAAAGAGTAATTCTTTGAGAATTCTTTGGAGACGGTTCCTAGCCTATACTTCTTCTCAAGGTCATGTTTTTTATTAATGGATTTAAGTATTCCCTTTGTAAGCCAGGGATTGTTAAGCCTTTGGTAGTGACTTGTTTTGTAAGCATAGGACAGTGGGTGTTATAAAGGCTTAGAGTTTTTTGAAGAAAAGATTGTACTGCTAGGTTGATGTCCCCTATGTTACCTAACTCTGACTCCCAGTTGACCTTATCAGCAGCAGTTATAAAATTGTCTATAGCAGATTCATTGTGCAGCCTAAAACTTATCTCCCTTGACTCTAGAGGTGGTTTGTTAATGTTAGTTAAGAGAAATGTGGGGTAATGGTCTGTAGTACTGTCGGTGATTATACCTGAAGTAAGCGGAGAGGTTATGTTGGTCCAGATGTGATCTAGAGTCATGGCAGTACTATCAGTGATTCTGGTAGGTCTAGTGATTAAGGGTATGAGGAAGCAGGAATTCATACAGTTGAGGAAGCTAACAGTAGTAGGGTGCTCAGGCTCGCAGAGGTCAATATTAAAGTCCCCTGCGATAATTAGATGGTTTTTGTTAAGTCTGTTATCGAGTATTAGATTTCTAAGGTTTGAATTGAATTCAGACACATCAGTGTTAGGAATTCTATAGACTGCTCCCACAGACAGGACAGACTCGGCACCCTTGACTCTGAAACTGGCGAAGATATACTCCCCACAGCAGTCTCTAGTTCTAATTACTTTTAAGCATGTTAGTTCATGATGGTAGTAAAGAGCAGTACCACCACCTCTCTGAGTTTGACGACAGTTGTGAATTGCCGAGTAGTTAGGCATGTAGAGTAGTATCCTCTTTCAACCACGTTTCAGTAAGTATAATAAAAGTGAATTTGTTGTCAATAGTTTCAATCAAGGCACTAACATCATCGAAGTGTTTACCTAGGGATCTAACATTCAAGTTGATTACAGAGATATTGTGATTATGTGTTAATACATTGTTTACATCATGTGCTGTAAAATATCTGCAATTTTGATCATTAAAGTGATGATTGTCATAGATAGTGGATAAGAGGTTTAGTTCAGGGTCTAAACTTGCCTGCATAATAAGGATGGTTGCAGGAATACAAGGCAGGAATGGCAAATTACAAAAAAGAATTATGATATAAAAGGGGAAAATATATATAAACAAGTCTATACAAAACACAAACAAAATGAACAAAAAAGAAAAAATGAGGTAGCTTACAGGTACTCTCAGGTACACTGTAAGTAAATAATTTCCATAAATGAGACACAGGCAAAGCCAGTGGTATAAGTACACTATAGTTTAATACTAAAGTTACACTAAGACAAAATGAGGTAGTTTAAATAGAGATACACTCAGGAACACTGGATAATGAAGTTAATACTAGAGGACACAGACAAAGCCAGTGTACTACGGAACATGGCAGTAGCTACTAGAGGACACAGACAAAGCCAGTGTACTATGGAACATGGCAGTAGCTACTAGAGAACACAGACAAAGCCAGTGTACTATGGAACATGGCAGTAGCTACTAGAGGACACAGACAAAGCCAGTGTACTACTGAACATGGGAGTAGCTACTAGAGGACACAGACAAAGCCAGTGTACTATGGAACATGGCAGTAGCTACTAGAGGACACAGACAAAGCCAGTGTACTATGGAACATGGCAGTAGCTACTAGAGGACACAGACAAAGCCAGTGTACTATTGAACATGGCAGTAGCTACTAGAGGACACAGACAAAGCCAGTGTACTATTGAACATGGCAGTAGCTACTAGAGGACACAGACAAAGCCAGTGTACTACTGAACATGGGAGTAGCTACTAGAGGACACAGACAAAGCCAGTGTACTATGGAACATGGCAGTAGCTACTAGAGGACACAGACAAAGCCAGTGTACTATGGAACATGGGAGTAGCTACTAGAGGACACAGACAAAGCCAGTGTACTATGGAACATGGGAGTAGCTACTAGAGGACACAGCCAAAGCCAGTGTACTATTGAACATGGCAGTAGCTACTAGAGGACACACACAAAGCCAGTGTACTATTGAACATGGCAGTAGCTACTAGAGGACACAGACAAAGCCAGTGTACTATTGAACATGACAGTAGCTACTAGAGGACACAGACAAAGCCAGTGTACTATTGAACATGGGAGTAGCTACTAGAGGACACAGACAAAGCCAGTGTACTATTGAACATGGGAGTAGCTACTAGAGGACACAGACAAAGCCAGTGTACTATTGAACATGGGAGTAGCTACTAGAGGACACAGGCAAAGCCAGTGTACTATTGAACATGGGAGTAGCTACTAGAGGACACAGACAAAGCCAGTGTACTATTGAACATGGGAGTAGCTACTAGAGGACACAGGCAAAGCCAGTGTACTATTGAACATGGGAGTAGCTACTAGAGGACACAGGCAAAGCCAGTGTACTATTGAACATGGCAGTAGCTACTAGAGGACACAGACAAAGCCAGTGTACTATTGAACATGGGAGTAGCTACTAGAGGACACAGACAAAGCCAGTGTACTATTGAACATGGGAGTAGCTACTAGAGGACACAGGCAAAGCCAGTGTACTATTGAACATGGGAGTAGCTACTAGAGGACACAGACAAAGCCAGTGTACTATTGAACATGGGAGTAGCTACTAGAGGACACAGACAAAGCCAGTGTACTATTGAACATGGGAGTAGCTACTAGAGGACACAGGCAAAGCCAGTGTACTATTGAACATGGGAGTAGCTACTAGAGGACACAGGCAAAGCCAGTGTACTATTGAACATGGGAGTAGCTACTAGAGGACACAGGCAAAGCCAGTGTACTATTGAACATGGGAGTAGCTACTAGAGGACACAGACAAAGCCAGTGTACTATTGAACATGGGAGTAGCTACTAGAGGACACAGGCAAAGCCAGTGTACTATTGAACATGGGAGTAGCTACTAGAGGACACAGACAAAGCCAGTGTACTATTGAACATGGGAGTAGCTACTAGAGGACACAGGCAAAGCCAGTGTACTATTGAACATGGGAGTAGCTACTAGAGGACACAGACAAAGCCAGTGTACTATTGAACATGGGAGTAGCTACTAGAGGACACAGGCAAAGCCAGTGTACTATTGAACATGGGAGTAGCTACTAGAGGACACAGACAAAGCCAGTGTACTATGGAACATGGCAGTAGCTACTAGAGGACACAGACAAAGCCAGTGTACTATGAACATGGGAGTAGCTACTAGAGGACACAGACAAAGCCAGTGTACTATTGAACATGGGAGTAGCTACTAGAGGACACAGACAAAGCCAGTGTACTATGGAACATGGGAGTAGCTACTAGAGGACACAGACAAAGCCAGTGTACTATTGAACATGGGAGTAGCTACTAGAGGACACAGACAAAGCCAGTGTACTATTGAACATGGGAGTAGCTACTAGAGGACACAGACAAAGCCAGTGTACTATTGAACATGGAGTAGCTACTAGAGGACACAGACAAAGCCAGTGTACTATTGAACATGGGAGTAGCTACTAGAGGACACAGACAAAGCCAGTGTACTATGAACATGGGAGTAGCTACTAGAGGACACAGACAAAGCCAGTGTACTATTGAACATGGGAGTAGCTACTAGAGGACACAGACAAAGCCAGTGTACTATTGAACATGGGAGTAGCTACTAGAGGACACAGACAAAGCCAGTGTACTATTGAACATGGGAGTAGCTACTAGAGGACACAGACAAAGCCAGTGTACTATTGAACATGGGAGTAGCTACTAGAGGACACAGACAAAGCCAGTGTACTATTGAACATGGGAGTAGCTACTAGAGGACACAGACAAAGCCAGTGTACTATTGAACATGGGAGTAGCTACTAGAGGACACAGACAAAGCCAGTGTACTATGAACATGGGAGTAGCTACTAGAGGACACAGACAAAGCCAGTGTACTATGGAACATGGGAGTAGCTACTAGAGGACACAGACAAAGCCAGTGTACTATTGAACATGGGAGTAGCTACTAGAGGACACAGACAAAGCCAGTGTACTATGGAACATGGGAGTAGCTACTAGAGGACACAGACAAAGCCAGTGTACTATGGAACATGGGAGTAGCTACTAGAGGACACAGACAAAGCCAGTGTACTATGGAACATGGGAGTAGCTACTAGAGGACACAGACAAAGCCAGTGTACTATTGAACATGGGAGTAGCTACTAGAGGACACAGACAAAGCCAGTGTACTATGGAACATGGGAGTAGCTACTAGAGGACACAGACAAAGCCAGTGTACTATTGAACATGGGAGTAGCTACTAGAGGACACAGACAAAGCCAGTGTACTATGGAACATGGGAGTAGCTACTAGAGGACACAGACAAAGCCAGTGTACTATGGAACATGGGAGTAGCTACTAGAGGACACAGACAAAGCCAGTGTACTATGAACATGGGAGTAGCTACTAGAGGACACAGACAAAGCCAGTGTACTATGGAACATGGGAGTAGCTACTAGAGGACACAGACAAAGCCAGTGTACTATGGAACATGGGAGTAGCTACTAGAGGACACAGACAAAGCCAGTGTACTATGGAACATGGGAGTAGCTACTAGAGGACACAGACAAAGCCAGTGTACTATGGAACATGGGAGTAGCTACTAGAGGACACAGACAAAGCCAGTGTACTATTGAACATGGGAGTAGCTACTAGAGGACACAGACAAAGCCAGTGTACTATTGAACATGGGAGTAGCTACTAGAGGACACAGACAAAGCCAGTGTACTATGGAACATGGGAGTAGCTACTAGAGGACACAGACAAAGCCAGTGTACTATTGAACATGGGAGTAGCTACTAGAGGACACAGACAAAGCCAGTGTACTATTGAACATGGGAGTAGCTACTAGAGGACACAGACAAAGCCAGTGTACTATTGAACATGGGAGTAGCTACTAGAGGACACAGACAAAGCCAGTGTACTATTGAACATGGGAGTAGCTACTAGAGGACACAGACAAAGCCAGTGTACTATGGAACATGGGAGTAGCTACTAGAGGACACAGACAAAGCCAGTGTACTATGGAACATGGGAGTAGCTACTAGAGGACACAGACAAAGCCAGTGTACTATGAACATGGGAGTAGCTACTAGAGGACACAGACAAAGCCAGTGTACTATGGAACATGGGAGTAGCTACTAGAGGACACAGACAAAGCCAGTGTACTATGGAACATGGGAGTAGCTACTAGAGGACACAGACAAAGCCAGTGTACTATGGAACATGGGAGTAGCTACTAGAGGACACAGACAAAGCCAGTGTACTATGGAACATGGGAGTAGCTACTAGAGGACACAGACAAAGCCAGTGTACTATGGAACATGGGAGTAGCTACTAGAGGACACAGACAAAGCCAGTGTACTATGGAACATGGGAGTAGCTACTAGAGGACACAGACAAAGCCAGTGTACTATGGAACATGGGAGTAGCTACTAGAGGACACAGACAAAGCCAGTGTACTATGGAACATGGGAGTAGCTACTAGAGGACACAGACAAAGCCAGTGTACTATGGAACATGGGAGTAGCTACTAGAGGACACAGACAAAGCCAGTGTACTATGGAACATGGGAGTAGCTACTAGAGGACACAGACAAAGCCAGTGTACTATGGAACATGGGAGTAGCTACTAGAGGACACAGACAAAGCCAGTGTACTATGGAACATGGGAGTAGCTACTAGAGGACACAGACAAAGCCAGTGTACTATGGAACATGGGAGTAGCTACTAGAGGACACAGACAAAGCCAGTGTACTATGGAACATGGGAGTAGCTACTAGAGGACACAGACAAAGCCAGTGTACTATGAACATGGGAGTAGCTACTAGAGGACACAGACAAAGCCAGTGTACTATGGAACATGGGAGTAGCTACTAGAGGACACAGACAAAGCCAGTGTACTATGGAACATGGGAGTAGCTACTAGAGGACACAGACAAAGCCAGTGTACTATGGAACATGGGAGTAGCTACTAGAGGACACAGACAAAGCCAGTGTACTATGGAACATGGGAGTAGCTACTAGAGGACACAGACAAAGCCAGTGTACTATGGAACATGGGAGTAGCTACTAGAGGACACAGACAAAGCCAGTGTACTATGGAACATGGGAGTAGCTACTAGAGGACACAGACAAAGCCAGTGTACTATGGAACATGGGAGTAGCTACTAGAGGACACAGACAAAGCCAGTGTACTATGGAACATGGGAGTAGCTACTAGAGGACACAGACAAAGCCAGTGTACTATGGAACATGGGAGTAGCTACTAGAGGACACAGACAAAGCCAGTGTACTATGGAACATGGGAGTAGCTACTAGAGGACACAGACAAAGCCAGTGTACTATGGAACATGGGAGTAGCTACTAGAGGACACAGACAAAGCCAGTGTACTATGGAACATGGGAGTAGCTACTAGAGGACACAGACAAAGCCAGTGTACTATGGAACATGGGAGTAGCTACTAGAGGACACAGACAAAGCCAGTGTACTATGAACATGGGAGTAGCTACTAGAGGACACAGACAAAGCCAGTGTACTATGGAACATGGGAGTAGCTACTAGAGGACACAGACAAAGCCAGTGTACTATGGAACATGGGAGTAGCTACTAGAGGACACAGACAAAGCCAGTGTACTATGGAACATGGGAGTAGCTACTAGAGGACACAGACAAAGCCAGTGTACTATGGAACATGGGAGTAGCTACTAGAGGACACAGACAAAGCCAGTGTACTATGGAACATGGGAGTAGCTACTAGAGGACACAGACAAAGCCAGTGTACTATGGAACATGGGAGTAGCTACTAGAGGACACAGACAAAGCCAGTGTACTATGGAACATGGGAGTAGCTACTAGAGGACACAGACAAAGCCAGTGTACTATGGAACATGGGAGTAGCTACTAGAGGACACAGACAAAGCCAGTGTACTATGGAACATGGGAGTAGCTACTAGAGGACACAGACAAAGCCAGTGTACTATGGAACATGGGAGTAGCTACTAGAGGACACAGACAAAGCCAGTGTACTATGGAACATGGGAGTAGCTACTAGAGGACACAGACAAAGCCAGTGTACTATGGAACATGGGAGTAGCTACTAGAGGACACAGACAAAGCCAGTGTACTATGGAACATGGGAGTAGCTACTAGAGGACACAGACAAAGCCAGTGTACTATGGAACATGGGAGTAGCTACTAGAGGACACAGACAAAGCCAGTGTACTATGGAACATGGGAGTAGCTACTAGAGGACACAGACAAAGCCAGTGTACTATGGAACATGGGAGTAGCTACTAGAGGACACAGACAAAGCCAGTGTACTATGGAACATGGGAGTAGCTACTAGAGGACACAGACAAAGCCAGTGTACTATGAACATGGGAGTAGCTACTAGAGGACACAGACAAAGCCAGTGTACTATGGAACATGGGAGTAGCTACTAGAGGACACAGACAAAGCCAGTGTACTATGGAACATGGGAGTAGCTACTAGAGGACACAGACAAAGCCAGTGTACTATGGAACATGGGAGTAGCTACTAGAGGACACAGACAAAGCCAGTGTACTATGGAACATGGGAGTAGCTACTAGAGGACACAGACAAAGCCAGTGTACTATGGAACATGGGAGTAGCTACTAGAGGACACAGACAAAGCCAGTGTACTATGGAACATGGGAGTAGCTACTAGAGGACACAGACAAAGCCAGTGTACTATGAACATGGGAGTAGCTACTAGAGGACACAGACAAAGCCAGTGTACTATGGAACATGGGAGTAGCTACTAGAGGACACAGACAAAGCCAGTGTACTATGGAACATGGGAGTAGCTACTAGAGGACACAGACAAAGCCAGTGTACTATGGAACATGGGAGTAGCTACTAGAGGACACAGACAAAGCCAGTGTACTATGGAACATGGGAGTAGCTACTAGAGGACACAGACAAAGCCAGTGTACTATGGAACATGGGAGTAGCTACTAGAGGACACAGACAAAGCCAGTGTACTATGGAACATGGGAGTAGCTACTAGAGGACACAGACAAAGCCAGTGTACTATGGAACATGGGAGTAGCTACTAGAGGACACAGACAAAGCCAGTGTACTATGGAACATGGGAGTAGCTACTAGAGGACACAGACAAAGCCAGTGTACTATGGAACATGGGAGTAGCTACTAGAGGACACAGACAAAGCCAGTGTACTATGGAACATGGGAGTAGCTACTAGAGGACACAGACAAAGCCAGTGTACTATGGAACATGGGAGTAGCTACTAGAGGACACAGACAAAGCCAGTGTACTATGGAACATGGGAGTAGCTACTAGAGGACACAGACAAAGCCAGTGTACTATGGAACATGGGAGTAGCTACTAGAGGACACAGACAAAGCCAGTGTACTATGGAACATGGGAGTAGCTACTAGAGGACACAGACAAAGCCAGTGTACTATGGAACATGGGAGTAGCTACTAGAGGACACAGACAAAGCCAGTGTACTATGGAACATGGGAGTAGCTACTAGAGGACACAGACAAAGCCAGTGTACTATGGAACATGGGAGTAGCTACTAGAGGACACAGACAAAGCCAGTGTACTATGAACATGGGAGTAGCTACTAGAGGACACAGACAAAGCCAGTGTACTATGAACATGGGAGTAGCTACTAGAGGACACAGACAAAGCCAGTGTACTATGGAACATGGGAGTAGCTACTAGAGGACACAGACAAAGCCAGTGTACTATGAACATGGGAGTAGCTACTAGAGGACACAGACAAAGCCAGTGTACTATGGAACATGGGAGTAGCTACTAGAGGACACAGACAAAGCCAGTGTACTATGGAACATGGGAGTAGCTACTAGAGGACACAGACAAAGCCAGTGTACTATGAACATGGGAGTAGCTACTAGAGGACACAGACAAAGCCAGTGTACTATGGAACATGGGAGTAGCTACTAGAGGACACAGACAAAGCCAGTGTACTATGGAACATGGGAGTAGCTACTAGAGGACACAGACAAAGCCAGTGTACTATGGAACATGGGAGTAGCTACTAGAGGACACAGACAAAGCCAGTGTACTATGGAACATGGGAGTAGCTACTAGAGGACACAGACAAAGCCAGTGTACTATGGAACATGGGAGTAGCTACTAGAGGACACAGACAAAGCCAGTGTACTATGGAACATGGGAGTAGCTACTAGAGGACACAGACAAAGCCAGTGTACTATGGAACATGGGAGTAGCTACTAGAGGACACAGACAAAGCCAGTGTACTATGGAACATGGGAGTAGCTACTAGAGGACACAGACAAAGCCAGTGTACTATGGAACATGGGAGTAGCTACTAGAGGACACAGACAAAGCCAGTGTACTATGGAACATGGGAGTAGCTACTAGAGGACACAGACAAAGCCAGTGTACTATGAACATGGGAGTAGCTACTAGAGGACACAGACAAAGCCAGTGTACTATGGAACATGGGAGTAGCTACTAGAGGACACAGACAAAGCCAGTGTACTATGGAACATGGGAGTAGCTACTAGAGGACACAGACAAAGCCAGTGTACTATGGAACATGGGAGTAGCTACTAGAGGACACAGACAAAGCCAGTGTACTATGGAACATGGGAGTAGCTACTAGAGGACACAGACAAAGCCAGTGTACTATGAACATGGGAGTAGCTACTAGAGGACACAGACAAAGCCAGTGTACTATGAACATGGGAGTAGCTACTAGAGGACACAGACAAAGCCAGTGTACTATGGAACATGGGAGTAGCTACTAGAGGACACAGACAAAGCCAGTGTACTATGAACATGGGAGTAGCTACTAGAGGACACAGACAAAGCCAGTGTACTATGAACATGGGAGTAGCTACTAGAGGACACAGACAAAGCCAGTGTACTATGGAACATGGGAGTAGCTACTAGAGGACACAGACAAAGCCAGTGTACTATGGAACATGGGAGTAGCTACTAGAGGACACAGACAAAGCCAGTGTACTATGGAACATGGGAGTAGCTACTAGAGGACACAGACAAAGCCAGTGTACTATGAACATGGGAGTAGCTACTAGAGGACACAGACAAAGCCAGTGTACTATGGAACATGGGAGTAGCTACTAGAGGACACAGACAAAGCCAGTGTACTATGGAACATGGGAGTAGCTACTAGAGGACACAGACAAAGCCAGTGTACTATGGAACATGGGAGTAGCTACTAGAGGACACAGACAAAGCCAGTGTACTATGGAACATGGGAGTAGCTACTAGAGGACACAGACAAAGCCAGTGTACTATGGAACATGGGAGTAGCTACTAGAGGACACAGACAAAGCCAGTGTACTATGGAACATGGGAGTAGCTACTAGAGGACACAGACAAAGCCAGTGTACTATGGAACATGGGAGTAGCTACTAGAGGACACAGACAAAGCCAGTGTACTATGGAACATGGGAGTAGCTACTAGAGGACACAGACAAAGCCAGTGTACTATGGAACATGGGAGTAGCTACTAGAGGACACAGACAAAGCCAGTGTACTATGGAACATGGGAGTAGCTACTAGAGGACACAGACAAAGCCAGTGTACTATGGAACATGGGAGTAGCTACTAGAGGACACAGACAAAGCCAGTGTACTATGGAACATGGGAGTAGCTACTAGAGGACACAGACAAAGCCAGTGTACTATGGAACATGGGAGTAGCTACTAGAGGACACAGACAAAGCCAGTGTACTATGGAACATGGGAGTAGCTACTAGAGGACACAGACAAAGCCAGTGTACTATGGAACATGGGAGTAGCTACTAGAGGACACAGACAAAGCCAGTGTACTATGGAACATGGGAGTAGCTACTAGAGGACACAGACAAAGCCAGTGTACTATGGAACATGGGAGTAGCTACTAGAGGACACAGACAAAGCCAGTGTACTATGGAACATGGGAGTAGCTACTAGAGGACACAGACAAAGCCAGTGTACTATGGAACATGGGAGTAGCTACTAGAGGACACAGACAAAGCCAGTGTACTATGGAACATGGGAGTAGCTACTAGAGGACACAGACAAAGCCAGTGTACTATGGAACATGGGAGTAGCTACTAGAGGACACAGACAAAGCCAGTGTACTATGGAACATGGGAGTAGCTACTAGAGGACACAGACAAAGCCAGTGTACTATGAACATGGGAGTAGCTACTAGAGGACACAGACAAAGCCAGTGTACTATGGAACATGGGAGTAGCTACTAGAGGACACAGACAAAGCCAGTGTACTATGGAACATGGGAGTAGCTACTAGAGGACACAGACAAAGCCAGTGTACTATGGAACATGGGAGTAGCTACTAGAGGACACAGACAAAGCCAGTGTACTATGAACATGGGAGTAGCTACTAGAGGACACAGACAAAGCCAGTGTACTATGGAACATGGGAGTAGCTACTAGAGGACACAGACAAAGCCAGTGTACTATGAACATGGGAGTAGCTACTAGAGGACACAGACAAAGCCAGTGTACTATGGAACATGGGAGTAGCTACTAGAGGACACAGACAAAGCCAGTGTACTATGGAACATGGGAGTAGCTACTAGAGGACACAGACAAAGCCAGTGTACTATGGAACATGGGAGTAGCTACTAGAGGACACAGACAAAGCCAGTGTACTATGGAACATGGGAGTAGCTACTAGAGGACACAGACAAAGCCAGTGTACTATGGAACATGGGAGTAGCTACTAGAGGACACAGACAAAGCCAGTGTACTATGGAACATGGGAGTAGCTACTAGAGGACACAGACAAAGCCAGTGTACTATGGAACATGGGAGTAGCTACTAGAGGACACAGACAAAGCCAGTGTACTATGGAACATGGGAGTAGCTACTAGAGGACACAGACAAAGCCAGTGTACTATGGAACATGGGAGTAGCTACTAGAGGACACAGACAAAGCCAGTGTACTATGGAACATGGGAGTAGCTACTAGAGGACACAGACAAAGCCAGTGTACTATGAACATGGGAGTAGCTACTAGAGGACACAGACAAAGCCAGTGTACTATGGAACATGGGAGTAGCTACTAGAGGACACAGACAAAGCCAGTGTACTATGGAACATGGGAGTAGCTACTAGAGGACACAGACAAAGCCAGTGTACTATGGAACATGGGAGTAGCTACTAGAGGACACAGACAAAGCCAGTGTACTATGGAACATGGGAGTAGCTACTAGAGGACACAGACAAAGCCAGTGTACTATGGAACATGGGAGTAGCTACTAGAGGACACAGACAAAGCCAGTGTACTATGAACATGGGAGTAGCTACTAGAGGACACAGACAAAGCCAGTGTACTATGGAACATGGGAGTAGCTACTAGAGGACACAGACAAAGCCAGTGTACTATGGAACATGGGAGTAGCTACTAGAGGACACAGACAAAGCCAGTGTACTATGGAACATGGGAGTAGCTACTAGAGGACACAGACAAAGCCAGTGTACTATGGAACATGGGAGTAGCTACTAGAGGACACAGACAAAGCCAGTGTACTATGGAACATGGGAGTAGCTACTAGAGGACACAGACAAAGCCAGTGTACTATGGAACATGGGAGTAGCTACTAGAGGACACAGACAAAGCCAGTGTACTATGGAACATGGGAGTAGCTACTAGAGGACACAGACAAAGCCAGTGTACTATGGAACATGGGAGTAGCTACTAGAGGACACAGACAAAGCCAGTGTACTATGGAACATGGGAGTAGCTACTAGAGGACACAGACAAAGCCAGTGTACTATGGAACATGGGAGTAGCTACTAGAGGACACAGACAAAGCCAGTGTACTATGGAACATGGGAGTAGCTACTAGAGGACACAGACAAAGCCAGTGTACTATGGAACATGGGAGTAGCTACTAGAGGACACAGACAAAGCCAGTGTACTATGGAACATGGGAGTAGCTACTAGAGGACACAGACAAAGCCAGTGTACTATGGAACATGGGAGTAGCTACTAGAGGACACAGACAAAGCCAGTGTACTATGGAACATGGGAGTAGCTACTAGAGGACACAGACAAAGCCAGTGTACTATGGAACATGGGAGTAGCTACTAGAGGACACAGACAAAGCCAGTGTACTATGGAACATGGGAGTAGCTACTAGAGGACACAGACAAAGCCAGTGTACTATGGAACATGGGAGTAGCTACTAGAGGACACAGACAAAGCCAGTGTACTATGGAACATGGGAGTAGCTACTAGAGGACACAGACAAAGCCAGTGTACTATGGAACATGGGAGTAGCTACTAGAGGACACAGACAAAGCCAGTGTACTATGGAACATGGGAGTAGCTACTAGAGGACACAGACAAAGCCAGTGTACTATGGAACATGGGAGTAGCTACTAGAGGACACAGACAAAGCCAGTGTACTATGGAACATGGGAGTAGCTACTAGAGGACACAGACAAAGCCAGTGTACTATGGAACATGGGAGTAGCTACTAGAGGACACAGACAAAGCCAGTGTACTATGAACATGGGAGTAGCTACTAGAGGACACAGACAAAGCCAGTGTACTATGAACATGGGAGTAGCTACTAGAGGACACAGACAAAGCCAGTGTACTATGAACATGGGAGTAGCTACTAGAGGACACAGACAAAGCCAGTGTACTATGGAACATGGGAGTAGCTACTAGAGGACACAGACAAAGCCAGTGTACTACTGAACATGGGAGTAGCTACTAGAGGACACAGACAAAGCCAGTGTACTACTGAACATGGGAGTAGCTACTAGAGGACACAGACAAAGCCAGTGTACTATGGAACATGGGAGTAGCTACTAGAGGACACAGACAAAGCCAGTGTACTATGGAACATGGGAGTAGCTACTAGAGGACACAGACAAAGCCAGTGTACTATGGAACATGGGAGTAGCTACTAGAGGACACAGACAAAGCCAGTGTACTATGGAACATGGGAGTAGCTACTAGAGGACACAGACAAAGCCAGTGTACTATGGAACATGGGAGTAGCTACTAGAGGACACAGACAAAGCCAGTGTACTATGGAACATGGGAGTAGCTACTAGAGGACACAGACAAAGCCAGTGTACTATGGAACATGGGAGTAGCTACTAGAGGACACAGACAAAGCCAGTGTACTACTGAACATGGGAGTAGCTACTAGAGGACACAGACAAAGCCAGTGTACTATGGAACATGGGAGTAGCTACTAGAGGACACAGACAAAGCCAGTGTACTATGGAACATGGGAGTAGCTACTAGAGGACACAGACAAAGCCAGTGTACTATGGAACATGGGAGTAGCTACTAGAGGACACAGACAAAGCCAGTGTACTATGGAACATGGGAGTAGCTACTAGAGGACACAGACAAAGCCAGTGTACTATGGAACATGGGAGTAGCTACTAGAGGACACAGACAAAGCCAGTGTACTATGGAACATGGGAGTAGCTACTAGAGGACACAGACAAAGCCAGTGTACTATGGAACATGGAGTAGCTACTAGAGGACACAGACAAAGCCAGTGTACTATGAACATGGGAGTAGCTACTAGAGGACACAGACAAAGCCAGTGTACTATGGAACATGGAGTAGCTACTAGAGGACACAGACAAAGCCAGTGTACTATGAACATGGAGTAGCTACTAGAGGACACAGACAAAGCCAGTGTACTATGGAACATGGGAGTAGCTACTAGAGGACACAGACAAAGCCAGTGTACTATGGAACATGGGAGTAGCTACTAGAGGACACAGACAAAGCCAGTGTACTATGAACATGGGAGTAGCTACTAGAGGACACAGACAAAGCCAGTGTACTACTGAACATGGAGTAGCTACTAGAGGACACAGACAAAGCCAGTGTACTATGGAACATGGGAGTAGCTACTAGAGGACACAGACAAAGCCAGTGTACTATGGAACATGGGAGTAGCTACTAGAGGACACAGACAAAGCCAGTGTACTATGGACATGGGAGTAGCTACTAGAGGACACAGACAAAGCCAGTGTACTATGGAACATGGGAGTAGCTACTAGAGGACACAGACAAAGCCAGTGTACTATGGAACATGGGAGTAGCTACTAGAGGACACAGACAAAGCCAGTGTACTATTGAACATGGGAGTAGCTACTAGAGGACACAGACAAAGCCAGTGTACTATGGAACATGGGAGTAGCTACTAGAGGACACAGACAAAGCCAGTGTACTATGGAACATGGCAGTAGCTACTAGAGGACACAGACAAAGCCAGTGTACTATGGAACATGGGAGTAGCTACTAGAGGACACAGACAAAGCCAGTGTACTATGGAACATGGGAGTAGCTACTAGAGGACACAGACAAAGCCAGTGTACTATGGAACATGGAGTAGCTACTAGAGGACACAGACAAAGCCAGTGTACTATGGAACATGGGAGTAGCTACTAGAGGACACAGACAAAGCCAGTGTACTACTGAACATGGGAGTAGCTACTAGAGGACACAGACAAAGCCAGTGTACTATGGAACATGGGAGTAGCTACTAGAGGACACAGACAAAGCCAGTGTACTATGGAACATGGCAGTAGCTACTAGAGGACACAGACAAAGCCAGTGTACTATGGAACATGGGAGTAGCTACTAGAGGACACAGACAAAGCCAGTGTACTATGGACATGGGAGTAGCTACTAGAGGACACAGACAAAGCCAGTGTACTATGGAACATGGAGTAGCTACTAGAGGACACAGACAAAGCCAGTGTACTATGGAACATGGGAGTAGCTACTAGAGGACACAGACAAAGCCAGTGTACTATGAACATGGGAGTAGCTACTAGAGGACACAGACAAAGCCAGTGTACTATGAACATGGGAGTAGCTACTAGAGGACACAGACAAAGCCAGTGTACTATGGAACATGGGAGTAGCTACTAGAGGACACAGACAAAGCCAGTGTACTATGGAACATGGGAGTAGCTACTAGAGGACACAGACAAAGCCAGTGTACTATGGAACATGGCAGTAGCTACTAGAGGACACAGACAAAGCCAGTGTACTATGGAACATGGGAGTAGCTACTAGAGGACACAGACAAAGCCAGTGTACTACTGAACATGGGAGTAGCTACTAGAGGACACAGACAAAGCCAGTGTACTACTGAACATGGGAGTAGCTACTAGAGGACACAGACAAAGCCAGTGTACTATGGAACATGGGAGTAGCTACTAGAGGACAAGACAAAGCCAGTGTATATGAACAGGGAGTAGCTACTAGAGGACACAGACAAAGCCAGTGTACTACTGAACATGGGAGTAGCTACTAGAGGACACAGACAAAGCCAGTGTACTACTGAACATGGGAGTAGCTACTAGAGGACACAGACAAAGCCAGTGTACTACTGAACATGGGAGTAGCTACTAGAGGACACAGACAAAGCCAGTGTACTATGGAACATGGGAGTAGCTACTAGAGGACACAGACAAAGCCAGTGTACTATGGAACATGGGAGTAGCTACTAGAGGACACAGACAAAGCCAGTGTACTATGGAACATGGAGTAGCTACTAGAGGACACAGACAAGCCAGTGTACTACTGAACATGGGAGTAGCTACTAGAGGCACAGACAAAGCCAGTGTACTTGGAACATGGGAGTAGCTACTAGAGGACACAGACAAAGCCAGTGTACTATGGAAATGGGAGTAGCTACTAGAGGACACAGACAAAGCCAGTGTACTATGGAACATGGNTTTGGTAGCAGTCTTTCTGTAGACATATGTTATTAAATATGTCCTAGTTTTTAGGTCATAGTTTTTAGCTCAGTATATAGGCAAGACAACAACATCTCTTTCCAGGCGTTTAACAATGCATAAGCAACAGGGCTCCATTAAGGAACATATACTCTCTTCCACAACCAAACCATCACCAGAGAAATCTTAACAAACAACACAGAAATCATCGATAGATACAGTGACAACAGGCGGCTTGACATCTGCGAGGCACTACACATCAAGAAGTCAACACCAGCAATCAACAGCCAATTAACGTACAACTATATTCTACCCACTTCAAGACTCCGCTCCAATATAGAAACATCAAGAAATATGGGCCAATAGGCCTTCTGCAGTTCTATTGGGACCCGACTTCTACTTCTACAAATCTATATCCCGTTTTCCATGTTCTGTGTTTCACCCCACTAATGTATTACATCACCTCACCCAAATGTAGGTATAAGAGCCAATGTTTGTTTCATAAAGCATTCATATTCTGTGTCCACCTGTATGCTGCGCTGCTCTTTGCACGGCCAGCATACAGGCATATTGGAGACTGGGAGGACTAGTATCATCAACCCAAACTGAGCTGTTTGCCATACAACAGGCATTCGCATATGTGATTGCACAAAACACTCAAAATGCCATCATACACACAGACTCAAAGCTGCACTTCAAATACTAGGACAAAAACAGTGGAAAGATAACGTGGAAATAATTACCACCATTTTGTATCTTGGAGCAGTCGCTAAAGGCAAAGGACTCAACATAACCTTGAACTGGATCCCATCCCATATTGGAATCCCATTAAATGAGAAAGCTGATGAAATTGCTAAACTGGCAACTCGTCATCCAGTGATAGATAAAACAATTCAACCCAGCCTAGAGAACATTAAAAACATCATCACCAAAAAACTCTCACACCTCAACAAAGCCTACCTACACCAGAGAATAGCTGAAGGCTCGCCCTCTGCAACATGGTATCTTCAGGCAACTAAATTAGAAAGGTTAAATATCCCAAAAGGAATCCACAGGGAAATAGCAGTTAGGTTATATAGACTACGTCTAGGTTACAGATGCAACTGGGAGATTGGTGAACCCCGACAGAGAGAGTGCATCTTCTGCCAAACTGTCACAGAAAAGCCATTACTTCACTATCTTCTAGAATGTGAAGCAACCAACGACCTTAGAAGAGCTTTAAGAGTTCCTGAATCTTGCTGTGGCCACCCTGAAGCCATCAACAGAGCCACTCTCCTGGTCAACAAAGGTGTCCAGCAGCTGGACGCCCTCATAAAGACTGTGAAGCAGTATCCTCCCCCGCGATAACAGCTCGATGATTAAATGCAATCTCAGAATAATGAAAAGAATTACGGAGAAAAACAAAAAAAAAATTGTACCACTTACGGGCTATTCATGCCCGTGCCACCTCTTGGGTGGCTTAATCCTTATCAATCAATCAATCAGAATAGTCGACACCATTTGGTCCGGGAGACATCTCCCGTCACGCAGGGTGCAGTCGCGCCTCCACAGATCTCCAGTATCAGCTCTTGATACTGGTAATGGCTCAAAAGGGCCACCACTTACGGGCTATTCATGCCCGTGCCACCTCTTTGGTGGCTTAATCTTCATCAATCAATCAGAATAGTCGACACACGGGAGACGTCTCCTGTCCACGAGGCTAACCATAGCCCGTGCTTCATTCCCAGCTCCTGTGCCAGGTAAGTTACGGGCTCACCATAGCCCGTGCTACTTGAAACTTGTTCCGAGTAGCTGAATCTATAACAACAACAACGAATAGTCGACAGTATAATTTCCAAATTGATTCAGATAACTCCAGTACAAACGCTTTGGATTTACCTCACCTCTTTAACCTCATGAATGTAGTACTCGGCGTGTACAGTTCTAAGTGACCCCAAGACGCTACAAGCTTTGACACATGCAGACAGTAGATTACTACTGTATCAAGCTACAACGCTCTCACCCCCAATCGAGTTCAGACACTCACGATTCCCCATCGAGCCACCAATCGACTACTGTAATCAAGACTACTAAATAAATATGAAACTCACTAAACACTGTGAATCTAATCTACTCAACAACGTAACATAATCATACGTTACAATATCGATATCTCAGCTTAATTCTGGCAATTACAATGTCACACTGTCTAGTGGATGTTTTATGCTGGCCGTATATATATAATTCTCGGCTCTACACATGTCATAGCTCTTTACACTCGTTCTTTCTGGCCTCTTAGTGTCAGTAACTGTTCTTCTGTCATCCCCAATTTCCTGAGATATTGCGACGTTTACAGCAGAGATTGGAATATCAATATCCCATTCAATTTCAGGCTTAATTATCACTTGCAGTTTTAGCTGCCTTGCGCACATCTGTGACAGGCTAGTACGCCTTCTATGTGTAATGGTATCCATACAAATGAGACTGAAACTCTTGCTCTGTGTATTTGGTAGTAGGCGAAAGACCCACAGTTGGTAGTGGAACCCCATTCCCGTCATACAGGTGGAAGTTGACCTATGGGCAGTTATAAATAAATAATAAATAAATATGTTTATTCAGGTAAGGTACATACGTACAAGTGATGTTACATTAATGGATCGGTTTATAGATAGAGCTAGTACATACAATGCCTAAAGCCACTATTACGCAATGCGTTTCGGGCAGGAAGAACATTAATATCTAGAACTTAATACTAATTGAGCATAAAGAATAAAATGTGTTGAGAACAAATACAAATAAAGATAAAAAAGGGGGAACATGACTGAAAAAGCAGCACAAATACAAAAGGTTGACAAACAGCGTTGATTAAAAAATAACAGACATGGGTTGACAATAGAGGGGTAAGGTAGGTTACAGGGAATTTATCAGGTAGTGTTTAGTTTTGATCTTAAACTGGTTGAGATAGGTACAGTCTTTAACATGGTTGGGGAGGTCATTCCACATTCTGGGTCCCTTGATTTGTAGAGCATTTCTAGTTTGATTTTTGATGCATTTCTAGTTTGATTTTTGATGCATTTCTAGCATCTTCTAGTTGTGGGCCTAACCATCCTACAGGTGGTAGGACCCCCTAACTCACCCCAACAGGTGGTAGTAGACTGCATACCCATCCTACAATTGGTAGGCGACCCCATACCCAATACTTACATATATTCATGCATACATTCTATATCCATCTGGTTTGCAGTAGTGTACCCCATACAACTTCCTACGTAACATTGTTTTCTGTAGACATTCCAACACTACATTTTCTTGACGTTTTCAAAGCACACACTATTGTATATCATATTGATTGGCGAAGCACCATTATTTATTTATTTATTATTTATTTATTTATTTATATATATACAAGAAGGTTCATTGGGTTTGTGAGAATACATTGAATAGTACAGTATTACAATCTTGTAAAGCCACTAGTACGCGCAGCGTTTCGGGCAAGTCCTTAGTCTAACAGATAATTTTAAGCAGGTATTTACTATCAGAATTGATAAATGATAACAAATACATTGCAAGAGAAAAATGAGATGAGAGAGCTTAGTAAGTATATTAAAGCACATTGGTACATTAAAGCTCTGATTGATTACATTGACAGCTTGATTGGTAATTTAAACAAGATTAATAGACACCATACAGCAGATTGACAGCACATATAAGAAGACAGCTTAGTTTAGTTTAGTTCATTTATTATGCACCCCATACCCATGTTGTGGGCGGTAGTGGAAAGGGTTACAGAGGCACATAATGGGCTCAGGGACTGAACCCCACAATTCATTTAGCTAAGCAAGTTACAATCTTGATGAGCTAGTTACAAAATTCAATATAAGTCGTCACATCAACAATGGGTTCGAGATCGACCTCAAGTACAGGTTCTAAATTAAGCAACTGACATATGTGGAGAGCTAGTGTCAAAATTTATATGTTTGTCCTGCACACCGCCTCCCATCCAGTGGGCAGCGGTAGATAGGTTACAATCACTCAGTTACTACCTACAGTTAGCAAACTGGAGATATTTGGCTAAAATTTCTGGTAGCAGATCATTTTGAATGAAATATTTACACATCGCTGGAACATTGGTTATAGAATTGTCTCTAAATTCACGTATCTTTTCGCACAGTTTTCACATAGTGACGGAGGGTGTGGGAATAATTTTGATCACAATGGTAAAGATGTTCAAATTGGGTACATATAGGTTGGGAGATTGGGTACCAATAGATATAGTGCAATTTTAAGGCAAAAGGTAAAAATAAAATAAGATAAAATAAAATAAAATATTTATTTAGGTAAGGTACATACATACAAGGGACTTTACAAAGAATGTTTGATTTATAGATAGAGCTAGTACATACAATGCCTAAAGCCACTAATTACGCAAAGCGTTTCGGGCAGGAAAAACTTAAATGACTAAAGCTTAATACTAATTGAGTATAAAGAATAGAATGTGTAGAGAACAAATAAAAATAGGGATAAAAAAGGGGGGAACATGGCTGAAAAAGCAGCACAAATACAATTAGGTCGACAAACAGCGTTGTAAAAAAAAATAAAAAGGCATGGGTTGACAATAGAGGGGTAAGGTAGGTTACAGGGAATTTATTAGGTAGTGTTTAGTTTTAATCTTAAACTGGTTGAGAGAGGTACAGTCTTTAACATGGTTGGGAAGGTCATTCCACATTCTGGGTCCCTTGATTTGTAGAGCATTTCTAGTTTGATTAAGTCGTACTCTTGGAATATCAAAACTGTATTTATTTCTGGTGTGGTGCTCATGGGTTCTGTTACAACCTTCAATGAAGCTTTTGAGGTCAGGATTGGCATTACAGTTCAGCGTTTTATATATGTATAATACACATGAGAGAATGTGCAGTGACTTAATATCTAACATATTCAGAGATTTAGTAAGGGTACCGAGTGATGTCTGGGGCCAGAGTTGGATATTGTCCTAATAGCAGCTTTGTGTTGAGTAATTAGAGGACGTAAATGATTTTGGGTAGTAGAACCCCAAGCACAATACCATAGTTGAGATATGGATAGATGAGGGAGTAATAGAGAGTCACCAGGGCAGGGCGGGGTACATAATATCTGATCTTAGAAAGAATGCCTACAGTTTTTGAAACTTTTTTTGATATATTTAGAATGTGTCCCTGGAAATTCAGCTTGTGGTCAATGAGAACACCAAGGAATTTGCCATCTAATTTGTTACAAATTTGGGTATTGTTTATTTTGAGATTTATTTGATTAGAGATTTATTGCTAAACAGAATATAGAAAGTTTTGTCAATGTTAAGGGTGAGTTTGTTGGCAGTTAGCCAAAGATGGACTTTATTTAGCTCAGTATTTACTGTGGCATTTAGAGCAAGGGGGTCAGGACTGGAGTAAATGAAGGTTGTGTCGTCAGCAAATAGAATTGGTTTGAGGTATTGTGAGGCATTTGGAAGGTCATTAATGTAGATGAGAAAGAGGAGAGGGCCAAGTATGCTGCCCTGAGGAACACCAATGTTGATGGGTAGGGTGGGAGAAATTGAGTTATTCACAGAAACATACTGGAGCCTGTCAGTAAGGTAAGATTTGAGGTATTGCAGGGAGTGTCCTCTGACTCCATCATGATGTAATTTAAGAAGAAGGTTTTGGTGGTTGACAGTGTCAAAAGCCTTACGCAGGTCCACAAATAACCCAACAGGGAACTCATTTTTATCAAGAGCTGCATGAATCAAGTTAATCATACTAATAAGTGCATCGTTAGTGCTTTTTTTGGGTCTGAAGCCATATTGGCAAGAGCTAAGTATATTGTGTTTGGCTAGATAAGAGAAAGCTGCTTGTAGATTAGTTTTTCAAAATTTTTGACAAGTTAGGCAGGATTGATATAGGTCTGTAGTTGTTAACATCTGTGAGATCACCACATTTGTGGACAGGGGTTACTCTCGCTTTTTTTAGAATATCTGGAAAGGTTTGGAGTTCAAGTGACTTGTTGAAGAGCAATGCAATAGCAGGGGCTAAAGATCTGGAGGCTTTTTTGTAAATTAAAGTTGGTATCTCCTCAAGGGCACTAGACTTGGTTTTAAGGGAAAGGATTATCTCATTGACGTCAGTGGAATTAGTAGGCTTTAGGTACAGAGACTGTGGATAGTTACCTGTAAGATAGTCCTTAACATCAGTACTGGAAGATGGAATATCATTTGCAAGGGATGACCCAATGGAAGAGAAGAACCTATTGAACTCAATAGCAGAATCAGAGGCTGAAAGCTGACCATCGTTATTGGACAGGAGTGTTGGTTTGTTATTAAAAATCTTCTTTGATCCCAATATTTGTGAAATTGTGCTCCAAGTTTTTTTAATGTTGCTCTTTATTTGGGTAAATTTATCTTCGTAGTATTTAGTTTTGGCTCGTCTAATTATCTTAGATAGCAATAACGAGTAATTCTTTGAAATTCTTTGGAGACGGTTCCTAACCTATACTTCTTCTCAAGGTCATGTTTTTTATTAATGGATTTAAGTATTCCCTTTGTAAGCCAGGGATTGTTAAGCCTTTTGGTTGTGACTTGTTTTGTAAGCATAGGACAGTGGGTGTTATAAAGGCTAAGAGTTTTTTGAAGAAAAGATTGCACTGCTAGGTTGATGTCCCCTATGTTACCTAACTCGGACTCCCAGTTGACATTATCAGCAGCAGTTATAAAATTGTCTATAGCAGTTTCATTGTGCAGCCTAAAGCTTAACTCCCTTGACTCTAGAGGTGGTTTGTTAATGTTAGTTAAGAGAAATGTGGGGTAATGGTCTGTAGTGCTATCGGTGATTATACCTGAAGTAAGCGGAGAGGTTATGTTGGTCCAGATGTGATCTAGAGTCGTGGCAGTACTATCAGTGATTCTAGTAGGTCTAGTGATTAAGGGTATGAGGAAGCAGGAATTCATACAGTTGAGGAAGCTAACAGCAGTAGGGTGTTCAGGCTCGCAGAGGTCAATATTAAAGTCCCCTGCGATAATTAGATGGTTTTTGTTCAGTTTGTTATCGAGTATTAGATTTCTAAGGTTTGAGTTGAATTCGGACACATCAGTGTTAGGAATTCTATAGACTGCACCCACAGACAGGACAGACTCGGCACCCTTGACTCTGAAACTGGCGAAGATATACTCCCCACAGCAGTCTCTAGTTCTAATTATATTTAAGCATGTTAGTTCATGGTGGTAGTAAAGAGCAGTACCACCACCTCTCTGAATTTGACGACAGTTGTGAATTGCCGAGTAGTTAGGCATGTTAAAGAGTTGAGTAGTATCCTCTTTCAACCACGTTTAGTAAGTATAATAAAAGAGAATTTGTTGTCAATAGTTTCAATCAAGGCACTAACATCATCGAAGTGTTTACCTAGGGATCTAACATTTAAGTTGATTACAGAGATATTGTGATTATGAGTTAATACATTGTTTACATCATGTGCTGTAAAATATCTGCAATTCAGATCATTAAAGTGATGATTGTCATAGATAGTGGATAAGAGGTTTAGTTCAGGGTCTAAACTTGCCTGCATAAAAAGCTGGTTGCAGAAAAAAGGCAATAAAGGCAAATTACAAAATAGAAATTATGATATAAAAGGGGGAAAAATATTAACAAGACTATACAAAACAAACACAAAATGAACAAAATAGAAAAAAGATGAGGTAGCTTACAAGTACTCTCAGGTACTGATCAAAATTGCACAGGCAAAGCAAAAGAGCACAATGGAGCTATGGTGGTTGGGCTAGGCAACCAAGGTCACAAAGAAAAAGTAAATAAAATTCTAAAGTAATATAAACTTAATGGTAATTTAAGTAATAAAAACTTAATAGAAACTTAGGAATGTAAAAAAACTAGAATAATTTATAACAATTTAACAAAAAAGTCAAAAGCAATTATGAAATTTATAAAATGAAAAGCTTGCTATTATAAGTACACTAAAGTGAATACTAAAGTACACTAAAAAAAAGAGGTAGTTTAAATAGAGATACACTCAGGAACACTGGATAATGAAGTTAATACTAGAGGACACAGACAAAGACAGTGTACTATGGAACATGGCAGTAGCTACTAGAGGACACAGACAAAGACAGTGTACTATGGAACATGGCAGTAGCTACTAGAGGACACAGACAAAGACAGTGAACTATGGAACATGGCAGTAGCTACTAGAGGACACAGACAAAGCCAGTGTACTATGGAACATGGCAGTAGCTAGTAGAGGACACAGACAAAGACAGTGGACTATGGAACATGGCAGTAGCTACTAGAGGACACAGACAAAGCCAGTGTACTATGGAACATGGGAGTAGCTACTAGAGGACACAGACAAAGCCAGTGTACTATGGAACATGGGAGTAGCTACTAGAGGACACAGACAAAGCCAGTGTACTATGGAACATGGCAGTAGCTACTAGAGGACACAGACAAAGCCAGTGTACTATGGAACATGGGAGTAGCTACTAGAGGACACAGACAAAGCCAGTGTACTATGGAACATGGGAGTAGCTACTAGAGGACACAGACAAAGCCAGTGTACTATGGAACATGGCAGTAGCTACTAGAGGACACAGACAAAGCCAGTGAACTATGGAACATGGGAGTAGCTACTAGAGGACACAGACAAAGCCAGTGTACTATGGAACATGGCAGTAGCTACTAGAGGACACAGACAAAGCCAGTGTACTATGGAACATGGCAGTAGCTACTAGAGGACACAAAGCCAGTGTACTATGGAACATGGCAGTAGCTACTAGAGGACACAGACAAAGCCAGTGTACTATGGAACATGGCAGTAGCTACTAGAGGACACAGACAAAGCCAGTGTACTATGGAACATGGCAGTAGCTACTAGAGGACACAGACAAAGCCAGTGTACTATGGAACATGGCAGTAGCTACTAGAGGACACAGACAAAGACAGTGTACTATGGAACATGGCAGTAGCTACTAGAGGACACAGACAAAGCCAGTGTACTATGGAACATGGGAGTAGCTACTAGAGGACACAGACAAAGCCAGTGTACTATGGAACATGGGAGTAGCTACTAGAGGACACAGACAAAGCCAGTGTACTATGGAACATGGCAGTAGCTACTAGAGGACACAGACAAAGACAGTGTACTATGGAACATGGGAGTAGCTACTAGAGGACACAGACAAAGCCAGTGTACTATGGAACATGGGAGTAGCTACTAGAGGACACAGACAAAGCCAGTGTACTATGGAACATGGGAGTAGCTACTAGAGGACACAGACAAAGCCAGTGTACTATGGAACATGGGAGTAGCTACTAGAGGACACAGACAAAGCCAGTGTACTATGGAACATGGCAGTAGCTACTAGAGGACACAGACAAAGCCAGTGTACTATGGAACATGGCAGTAGCTACTAGAGGACACAAAGACAGTGGACTATGGAACATGGCAGTAGTACTAGAGGACACAGACAAAGCCAGTGTACTATGGAACATGGCAGTAGCTACTAGAGGACACAGACAAAGCCAGTGTACTATGGAACATGGCAGTAGCTACTAGAGGACACAGACAAAGCCAGTGTACTATGGAACATGGCAGTAGCTACTAGAGGACACAGACAAAGCCAGTGACTATGGAACATGGAGTAGCTACTAGAGGACACAGACAAAGCCAGTGTACTATGGAACATGGGAGTAGCTACTAGAGGACACAGACAAAGCCAGTGTACTATGGAACATGGCAGTAGCTACTAGAGGACACAGACAAAGCAGTGTACTATGGAACATGGCAGTAGCTACTAGAGGACACAGACAAAGACAGTGGACTATGGAACAGGGCAGTAGCTACTAGAGGACACAGACAAAG